>JAGFPH010012503.1:346-15578 GCA_018207615.1 Philaenus spumarius | reverse complement strand
TTTCAGTCTTGTTTAAATATTTAAATTATGTTTCATGATGTGTCAAAATATGAAAAACATTTAAAAGGTATTGGAGAGTTTGAAGCTATGGTCCACTAAGTTTTTAGACAGTGATGAATAAATATTGAAAGACTATTTCAGACATCGTAAGAACTAAACTTGACATATAATGTTGGAAGCCTGTGTGATTCATCTATGACAGAGACAGAATTTTTGTCTGCGATGTTGGCAACAATCATAAGTCGATGTAGGGAGGCATATTTACGGTCCCCTGGTTTGTATCACGTGACATGACGTGATCTTAAGAAAGAACGCGAAGAAGAAGGAACCTTTGTTCTCACTTGCATCAGTGATCTAGTACAGAGCAGATCTGTTTGAAGTTAGTCCTGCGAAATGTTTTAACAAGTGCTTATTTGCGGTAGTTAAAGTACAACTACCGTTTAAATATGTTTAAAGAAGAGTAAAGACAGTGCCGAACATCGTACGATAAAAACAATGTGAAATTTGTTCGTAATTTGCCTCAAAAGTAACAACTTTGGAAGTCTGAATAATGGCGTGGCGTCCTTTATGCATCTTTACATAAAGATTGTGCAACGAATGTCTCAGTGAGCTAAAATCAACGAGGATAGAGTGCGACGAATAAAAGAGTTATGGGGTTTTCTATTTTAAATTGTGTTGTAAGTTTTCTTTTCATAAATTCATTTTGTAATATTAAAATTCTTAAAAGTGCACTATAAAAGGAGATCTCGTGAGTAAAAAAATCATTTAAATTAAAGTCTGCAATCGAATCTTTTGTTATTAATCTTAGTTTTGGAATAGAATGATTAATTATGTGTGTATGAATGCGTATATGGTTCTGATTTGAAAAAAATGATTTGCCAATCTAGTTTAACTTGTTTCTGTGTGGTTTTAATAGAATAAAAATGGTGAGTTAAAGTACTAAAGCCAACTACTATGATTTTTTAATTTGAGTTTTTATCCTTTCCAGAAGTACTTTATGGTAACGAACCTTGTTTTAATTATAAATTCAGTTTTAGTTTTTTCTTTGTAAGTGAATCAAAATGGCGGCAGTCTTTGGTGAAAGAAGCGGTTTGGAGCCAAAGTTACCATGTGATCAACATGGCGGCTGTGCTTCTGGACGAGTCCATTTTTAACCAGAGAACTGTAGTCATAGATGAGACAGTTTTATGTGTAACAGATATTTCAATGATCAACTGTTGAGTAACAGATATGATCAAAACATAACCTAACTTCAATTTTGGGGTTATGTTTGTTTGTTTTCATTGGGATTAAGGTGTTGTAATATTTTGAAATGATAATTTAATTAAATAAATAAGTAAATGGATTGAAGATAGGAAATAATAAATAATTGTTACACAGTAAAGGTATTTTTTTATTTTAAAAATAACTTAGAAATATTTTTGTCAAAATTAAATTTTTGTTTTTCATTTTTTTTTGTTTTCTATTAATAAATTGTTTGTAAACGGCTTGCACAGTGGCAGCACGTTACATAATCAAAAACAATTAAAACCTTGTAAAAAACAATAACAAAGTGTTGTGCAACAGAGCAGTTTCATATTATGTAAACAAACCAATTCCAAGCAGGTGGCACTTAGATCGAATTGAAAGGCGCTCCCACTGGACATAGACACAGCGCATTCTATGGAAGGCTATAAAAACCAACAGAAAATTATTTGGTATATAGATCTTATAGACGTGCATTGGCGTTGATACTTAGATCACTTTGCAATTAAAAAAAAAATATTAATTTTTGGCACTTAGATCGTTTTGAAATTAAAGCATTCAAATATCACAGTTTATACGTGGTTTCCTCACTTAACACTGTCTCTTAACAATATACGTGGTTTCTTTTTTCCTCTGTAGAGAGCAGCACATAATTTAATTACCTATTTTTGGCTTATTATTAGTTGAGATACAAGGTTTTCAACCTAGTGATGCAATAAAAAAAATTTTGATTTTTTTTGAGATACTAGGTTTTCATTCTAAGCCGACGATATATAATTTAAAAGTAGTAATTACATGTTAAATATTAGAATTAATGAAGGCTGTATGTAAATTTTGTTTAATTAAATAACTTGGAAGGGACCGCTAGCAAATTTTGGAACTACAACCCTCAGGGATTTCATTTTAAAAATCTAAAAGTTTTTTTTAAATTTATTATATGAGTGACGTCTCACTAAATTATTAAACGCCATTATTTTTATTATTAAATTTCACTTAGTATTAAGGTTGGCCAACAAAACAAGAGTTATTAATAAATCCATGGTACTATATGTTTAATTTTGTAATGTTGTGGAAAGGTAATAAATTGTAATAAATGTTGTGGGTTTTTCTAATTTTACTTTAGGGGAGGGATCTTTTAAATATAATCAAAATCAATATTGTAAAAATGTAAACTTTTCTTAAATTTCTTTTTTAATTATAACTAAGGGCATATAAATTTTTATCTTTTACTTAAGGGCATATACATTTTTTTTAATATCAGTTTACAGTTAAAGTAATAAACAAACTGTTTGTTACACAAATCGTATTTATTCTATTTCCTGTAAATAGCTAACTCAGGTGTTCAGTACCAACTTCAAATAAGGTAAGGTTACAGATCCTTGCTGTACTTGGTAAATCTTTATTTCTTGTAGGATTGTATGTACCATCTTCGTCTTAGCCCCCAACACGCATTCCAAATTGTCATCATAAATTCTTTAAAGGTGGTACATATTTGATTTCATTTAGAGGGTTTCTTATGGGTTTTTGTTTTAGGATTTATTTTAAGTTTTTTTTTCGTTGATCGGTATGTCATCGCAGTTCGCACAAAACTAGCCGGCGGTCCGGATTCGGACCGCGGTCCGCCATTTGGTGACCACTGTTCTAAGCTACTACTAACCATTCCTATTAATTGATTAATATGGTGTTTCCAAACAATACCTGAACTTAACTAAATACATCACATCATTTAGTTTCTTAATTACAACTCCTTCAACCCATTTGTTAAACGTTTTGTAATTTCTAATTAAAACTGGTTGATTAACAAATAACATTCTGGTTTTACTACCCCTGGCATAATCTATTTGTTTTTGTTGCTTGTGCCTTACAAATTCAGATAATTTTGGTTTGAGTAAATCAAATCTAGTTCTTAAAGGTCTATTGAACATTAACATGGCAGGTGTTTCATTTGTTGTACTATGCGCAGAGTTCCTGTAATCAAATAATATTCTACTCAAAGCTACATTTATATCTACATTTTTAGAGTCATGTAAAGCTACTTTAATTTTACTTTTAACAAATTTAACAGAATTTTCAGCTTGACCATTACTTGACGGATTATATGGTGGTGAATAACTGTGAGTTATACCATTCATTTTTTTAAATGTATTAAACTCTTCTGACGTAAATGGTGGACCATTGTCTGTCACAAGATGTTCGGCTAAACTGAATCGAGCAAATAACTGTCTAAGATTATCTATACATTGATTTGCAGAAGTAGAACTAACATTAAACACTTCTAACCATTTAGAAAGTGCATCAATTACAATTAAAAACAATCTACCTTTAAATGGACCCATGTAATCCAAATGTAATCTTTGCCATGGTTTACTAGGATAATTCCAAGCATGTAAAATACTTTTATTTGGGTTACTTCGTTCTAGAAAACAGGAAGAACAACTATTAGCTAACTGCTCAATCTCTAAATCTATGTTAGGCCACCAAATGTACGACCTCGCTAAAGTTTTCATTTTTACTATTTCCAAATGACTTGAATGCAATTCATTTAACAATTATTGTCGTCTGAATTTATTTGGAATAATAACTCTGTAGTCCCATAACAATATTCCGTTTTCAACTGCTAGTTCTTCCTTCCTTCTAAAAAAAGGTATCATTTCACTATCTACAATTTTCTTACTTGGCCAACCAAACATAACTAAATATTTGTCTTAAAACTGAGTCATTTTGTGTTTATTTTTTTACATCTTTAAAATTAATAGGTATCATACTGTCCTTAATGAAATTTAAGTATGTATCTACGTAACTAAAATTTACATTGTCATTTTCATGATTAACCTTCAATGGTAATCTTGGTAATCCATCTGCGTTACCATGCCTTTTCGATTCTACATAGGTTATATCAAAATCATAACCTGACAGAAATAAAGCATATCGTTGTAGTCGGCTAGCAGCAAATGCTGGTAAGCCCTTTTTTTAACCAAAAATACTGAGTAAAGGCTTATGATCAGTACAAAGAATGAATTTCTTTCCCGATAAATACTGGTTAAATCTTTTAACACCAAATACTAAACTTAAAGCTTCTTTATCTATTTGTGAATAATTTTGTTCTACTTTTGATAAGGTGCGAGAAGCATAAGCTATTGGTCTTTCGTTACCATTAGGAAAAATAATAGACATAACACTACCTATTCCATAATTATTTGCATCACATGATAACTTTAAAGGTAAAGTAGGGTTGTAATGTGCTAGAATTTCAGATGAGACTAATTTATCTTTCACAAGCTTAAAATCTTTTCTTAATAAACAATACAATGGATATAATATGGTTGCCAAATTTGGAACAAATTTTCCATAATAATTAATTAAGCCTAAAAAAGCTGTTAATTGTGTTATATTTTCTGGCAATGGTGCATCAACAATTTCCTTAATCTTACTTTCGGAAGTATGCAGTCCTTCTTTATCAATAACGAAACCAAGGTATTTAATACTATCTACAAAAAACAAACATTTTTCTTTACTTACCATTTTTTTTCAATTTATTGCACACTTCTCTTAGCCTAAGCATATGTTCCTGATCATTAGTACCTGTGATTAAAATATCATCTAGGAATACAATTATCCCAGGTATATTTTGTAATAATTGTTCCATAATTAATTGAAATATTCCAGGCGCAGATGAAATGCCATATGGAATACGGTTATACTTAAATAAACCCTTATGTGTACTAATTGTACATAATTCACTTGATTTTTGATCTAACAGTACTTGTTGGTAAGCTTGACTTAGATCTATTTTTGAAAATGTTTCACCTTTTTGCAATGTTGCAAATAAATCTTATATTTTAGGAATGGGATATTTAAATGTTTCTAAACTTGGATTTAGTGTGATTTTAAAATCACCACAAATTCTTAATTTGCCATTCTTTTTAATTACTGGCACAATGGGTGTTCCCCATTCACTACTAGATACAGGTGTTAATATGTTCTCTTTGACTAATTTATTCAATTCCTGTTCAACATTTTCCTTTAAAGAATAAGGTAAAGATCTAGGTTTACAATATTTAGGATGTGAATTACTTTTTAGCTTTAGTTTAATTGGGTCTCCCTTGTATGTACCTAACTTCTCATAAACACTTCTGGAAATTCTTTATATAATTTTTGAACTTTATTTAAGCTTATATCTTTATTGTGTTTGTTACTTACTGTCTTATTTGTTTTTATTTAATCCAAACTATTGATAGTTTCTGGTATTGAAATGTTTACCCCTAACTCTTTAATCCAATCTCTTCTTAGTAAAGGATTAGCTCCATTTTTAATAACTAACAATTCAAGCTTTCTGAATCTATTATTAAATTCTACGTTAACTTGAATAGCACCCCAAAAAATTTGCAAAAAGAAATGTTGTCAAGATTGCATGAAGGTCATGTTGGTGTACAAACATGTGAACTTAGAGCTAGAAATATTCTCTATTGACCGGGTATCCATTCAAACATAAAACATATGGTTAATAATTGTGTAACTTGTGCCATGTACAAACCATCTAATAGTAAAGAACCAATTTTGTTTCATGACATACCAGAAATGCCATGTAGTAAACTATCAGCTGATATATTTGAATATAAAAATGTTCACTATTTAGTCGTAATGGACTACTATTCTAAATATATAGAACTTGTCTCATTACCTGATATTACAAGTAAATCTGTAATAAATAAGTTTAAATCAATTTTTGCAAGGCATGGTATTCCTTAAACATTGGTTACTGATGCAGGATCTCAATTTACTGCTAAAGAATTTACAAAATTTGTAACTGATTATGAATATGATCATGAATAAGCCCAAAACATTCACAATCAAATGGCTCAGCTGAAGCAGCTGTTAAAATAGCTAAAGGGATAATTAAAAAATGTGATTATGATAAGTCAGATCCATATTTATCTTTATTGTATTATAGAAACACTGCAAAACCTCATTTGCCTTCACCAGCACAGTTATTGTTTTCTCGAAACCTTAATACATTGTTACCACATAATAATAGTTATCTTAAGTCAAAATTAGTCAAACCAAATTTGTTAGCATTAAGAAACAGAAAACATACTATACAAAAATATTATAATAAGACAGCTAAACTTTTACCACACCTAAATATCAATGACAAAGTGTTATTTAAAAAATCTTTAGAATCTTCTTGGACTCCTGGGAAGATTATAAGTAAAGAAACAATTCCACGGTCTTATGTAATAAAAGATGAAAAAGGTAAAAAATATCAAAGAAATAGAAAATTAATTATACCTTCTCCAATTGGCATTATTCCTAATCTAAATACTAGTTCTAATGGGAAAAACAATACTGACTTAGTAAATTATAGTAACTATAGTTCAGAAGAAATGTTAGATTTAGAAAATAATGTAATTAAACAAATGGATGGTTACATTACCAAAAGTGGACGACAGGTTAACAATCCTAAAAGGTTAACATATTAACCCTGGAATACTACCGTCTATCATTGTACCACCATTACTACCTATACGCAAATTTTATGTACAATTAGTTTTTGTTTTTTTTAATCATTCCTTTTTAGTTTTTTTTACCTTTTACTGTATTAATGAATTATCTATATACAAAGTGTACTTCTTAAAGTATTAAAAATTATTTTTGTGTAAAAAAAAGGAGAAAAGTCCACTTTAGAGCACGAATATTTTAAATTTTGTATCTATTTTATAAAAAGCAGTTTTTTGTGAGATAAAAGGAAAAGTAAATATTTTATATTTACAAATATTTATTATTCCAATATTAAAAATGTTAACTATTTGTTGTATGAAACTAGAAAATAGAATAGAATGCTATTTATATACTAACAATGAGCTTAAAACTACCTGATAAGTTTTACAAATCTAACTGAGTAAAAATTTCAAAGTCAAAAAACATTTGATTTTTAGTTCATAGATAACCTTGGGCACAATCAGGGCACTTCTTCTCTTGGTGTTCTCCACATATTGCTTGTCCACATGAACAGTAGGTTGTAGTCATCCTCTTCTTTTTATAATCACAGAAAGCGCAGTACTTCCTTGGTCCTTGATGGTTGACAGCAACATTATCGGCTCTTTCTGGCAGTCCAAAAACTTTCTCAAATCCACTGATAAGTTACGGAGGACTAATCTCGATCGCTGGGTACTTTCTACCAGTTTTTCGTGCAGAAGTAGCATAAAGTTTAATCTTGAAAGTGTGTCAGATGAAGACTTCCCACTAAGGATACTGTTGTGCACATATATCACATAGGCGTTTACTGATGCTAGGTTGATCATATTATAGAAGAAACAAAGTGGCCATCTCTTTGTCTTTCTACCACAGTTCATGGATTGGCACATTTGGTCAAGAGTATCTTCACTTCCTTTGGTTGAATTATAAGTCATTATGACCTCAGGTTTTCCAGTCTGCTGATTGACAACCGAACCTGGATGCATGGTAGATATTAGTGTAACTGTTTTGTTTGCTTTTGGTTTGTATGATACAGCTGTTATTTCACTATGAAATAAAAACATACTGCTACCAACAGCACGATCATTGTAGTTAGGATCCTTAAATTCAGCTGGCAGCTCTCGTTTATTTTTCTTTATTGTACCGGTCATTGTAATCTTGCTTTCTTCAAGCAGACGTTCGGCAAGACGAAAACTGGTAAACCAGTTATCCATTGTGATGTTCCTATTTGTCCCAGATATGGTTGGAGCAACTAACTTTTCTACAAATTCATCTGCTACAGGTTTTTCAGCAGGATTTGACCTTTTTCCTAAGTATGGAATGGCATTGACCATATACTTTGTGCTGTTGTCGCACATCATCACTATTTTAATGCCATACTTATTTGGCTTGCTGGGGATATACATTTTGAAAGGACATCTGCCCCTAAATCCTATCAGTTGTTCATCGATTGTGACGTACGAACTAGGCTTATAATGTAGAATACAGTTTTCAATAAACATTTCCCATATTTCACTTATTGCAGCTAGCTTAGTTTTCTTCTTACGCTCATCTCTTGTATTTTTATTGTCAAATCTCAAACAATCCAAAATAAAATTAAATCTTCGTTCCGTCATGGTAGCTCTGTACCTGTCACCACAATAGTTAGAATCAAACAGTAACTTGATTGGAAGGTGATTGTCTTTCAACGCAGCTGATAAAACAAGCAATCCAAATACAGCCTCAAGTTCTTCTTGATCAACATTTCGAATAGCGTTATGATTTGGATCTTTATATTTTGTCCTTTTAAGAGAAATTTCTTCATTGGTGTGAATAACGATTTTTTCCATGATATTTTGAGAGAAAAACAGTTTAAAACATTCAGGTGGATTCGAGGAAAGACGAGCAGTTGTGGTCAGGCCTGGAGCAATATGAACTATATTTCTGGCAGGATATTTTCCTTTATTTTCTACAAATTTTGTTTCCCAAATAAAATTGTCCTTCCCCGTCATAGTTTCGGTCTGAGGTACACACACTATAGGCCTAAAATTAACTTGATCATCGTTTACAAGTGCATTATCTCTTTCCGGAATAGATTGTTTACCTTTTGATTTGTTTGATGTACTAGCTTTCCCACATCTTGTTGTATCTTTCTTTTCTTCTTAGGCTGATTGCATGTTTCCTTATTTTCTAATTCTGATATAGACATAATAGTTTCGTCATCGTCATCTGAAACTTCATTTTCAACAGGAACGTACTCCGGATCAGCATCGCTGTCGTATTCTTCTTCGTCAAATTCCACATTATCTTCATCACTAAAATCCTCTTCGAGCAAACCAAGAATAACGTCATCCTCATCAGTTCTTCGGTCATCCATTTCTTTATAAATTTTTGAGTAAAATTAACATAAAACAATCACCTTAAAACTCTAACAATATTGTTTAAAATGTGCAGTATAACTATTACTACGTAAAATTACGTCTGAAGTTTTTCAGCGATCACTACCGATACGTAAAGTTTACGTCCGAACAAAATATAAAGGAGAAAACTGGATACAAAACTATCACAAAACAAACCTTACACAATGCCGATCTACAGCCTACAGACTGGTCAACGCACTGCAAGGCGGGCGACTGTCTGCAGTGGTGGGGGAACACTACCGTACGTAAAATTTACGTACGGTAGTGTTCCAGGGTCAAACAAAATAGATTATGATCAAATTATTATAATTTAGTAAACTGTATTTAGGTATTACTTAAATAAAAATTGTCTTTAATTTTATACAACATGGAAGTATTGTGTTGAATGTAAATAGTTAAAAAGAATTTATATTTTAGGTTAATTTCAAATAGAATTATGTTGAAAAAAAAGTAATTTATGTTAAAGAAGTTCTACTAACAATTATAAAAGTTATTGTTTGTTTTATACTTTTAAGTTCTTAATCAATAAGTTAAATTGATTATATAAAATGTTTATTTACTTATTTTTTTTTTCAATTTTGCCATTTTTGGCATTTTAGCCTACGGATTAGTAGAAATTTATAATAAATTTATTGTTACCTTTTATTGGTACGTCACTAATCCATTGTTGGTAAAATGATTACCTAGGTTTCAGGCTGCGTGAGCCCATCATCAGATCAATAAGGTTATATTCGTTCCATTAGGATTTGGTTATGGTTTAAGAAGCACTGTTATTACATTTCACGAACATTACAAACACTTACACAAACACACATTATATACATTGACTATACAGTTAAAAGTTAGACACGTGAATAATTATTAGTTAGTACGCACTTGACGGCGAACGGTTCGCGACTCGTTCCGTTGAGTCGGTCTGGTTGGACCCCAAACATGCTTTTCAGAAAACATTCTTGAAAAGAAGGGGCTACGTACCTCACAGACAGACGCTATCTTGCTAACCGCTAGAGCACAACTGAGAAGGAAGGTATTCAAGGCAACAGGCTTTAGCTCTTAGGTGGCACATGCACAGAAGGAAAATAGTGTGCTTGGGGTCCGCGTGGACCCCACCTGGTGGACGGAGGGTTAAGTTATTATTAGATTCTTCAATTTTGGTATTTAATTTCTCCAAATTTTCTTTCAATTGAATATTATCATTTTTTATAGAACTAAAATTTTCTTTATTTTCTTTAGCCTGTGTGTCAATTTTTTTATTTAATTGTAAGTTATTTTCATTTAAAGAATCAAATTGTTTATTTAATTGTAAGTAGAGATGTTACTAGTCGTTATTTAACGGTAGCAGTTCTAAATGCTACTGCTACCGGCAAATAACAGTAATTTTAGACGTTATTTACTGCTACTGTGATTTGCTGAACTGCTATTCGTTTTTAGCGCTATTGCAGACTTACCGTTACCGATCACATCGGGTTTCTCCTTTCTGCTACTGCGATTTGCTGAACTGCTATTTGTTTTTAGCGATTTTGACTTACCGTTATCAATCACAGAAACACTTAAACAGTTTTAGGTAAAATAAAAGAAATGTTTGTTGGTTTTGTCGAAGCCAAGGAGAAACTTACTGGAGAAAAGCTTACAGAGCTAATAGTAAATAAACTTCAAGAATTAGGCCTAGATATTAATAATGTACGAGGCCAAGCTTATGATAGAGGGTCGAACATGTCGGGGAATTTCCAAGGTGTCCAAGCTAGAATAAAACAACTAAACCCCCTTGCAGTTTATACTCACTGTGCGTCACATCAATTAAATTTGGCTTTAACACACGCATGTTCAGTACAAAGCATTAGAAATGCTAGTGGAATTATTCGTGAAGTTATAAATTTTTTAAAAGATTCTCCACAAATAGTACATAAAATTGAAAATATCATAAGAGAACAACACCCACAAGAAAAGAAACACAGATTGATAAGTTTGTGTGAAACTAGATTTGTTGAACGACACAACGCCATTACCTTTTTTTTGCATGTTTTCAATTCAGTCTTAGCATGCCTAACTGCAATCGATAATGAAAAACCAACATCTAAATCCTTCTTATCGCTATACAGCGGTTTGATTTCATCATCACCCTTCACATTTTGGGAATGATTCTTGACTTGACAACTCAATTATCTAAGGATCTTCAGAGCCCAACAATCGAACTTCAACAAAGCTACTGTATGGCAAATACAATAGTTAAGCTACTTCAAAGATATCGTTCTGAGGATGAATTCTACAACAGAATATTTGAGGCAGCTAAAGAAAAGGCAATAAAGAACGACATAGAAATTAAAAGTCCCCGTATTGTCAAATCACAGGTTCATAGGCCAAATGCTGACGCCTCTTCCCCTAGTGATTACTACAAGAAAAATGTCTTCATTCCGTTTATGGATTCTCTTATTAGTGAAATGACTACAAGATTTTCACCAAACAAAAATGAATTCGCAAAACTTTTCAATCTTGTTCCTTCAACTTTCAAACTGGCTGCTGATAATGATAATATTATTGACGATATTATAAGTGCATCAAAAAGATACTGTGAAAACATAAGCGATTTTCAACTTAGAAATGAATTTTCATTGTGGCAAGAGCAATGGATTCAAAAAGACAATCCTCCATCTACTGCTATAAAAGCTTTTTGTGATCCTTCCACGCGGTTCTACCCAAATATTCAAAAACTTTTGCATTTACTATGTGTTCTACCAGTTACGTCTTGTAGTGGCGAAAGGAGCTTTTCATCCATGAAATTAATTGAAACCTATTTAAGAACAACAATGGGCCAAGAAAGACTTAACGGACTTGCTTTAATGAATATTCATAAGAATGTGATTGATATCAGTGTGTCTGAGGTGATTGACAAATTTGCAGAGAAACACCCAAGACGATTAAAACTTCTGTATAATGAATCAAATGAATGAGTGACTTAAATAAACTTTAAAATAATTCAATATCACGTTGTTTTTCAAAGTCATTTTTCTAAATAATTATTTAGAATTTTATAGGACACATAATGTAAATGTATTTATTGTTTCTTACAAAACTTAGTTTTTTTAAACACATTTAATGTTTTTATTATGATTTAAATTTATTATTTCATATTTCATAAGGTTAAACAACAGTTTCATTCAGTTTATATTTTTTTTTTTTTAAATTCCTTTTTGTTGTTTGGTATTTATTAGATTTAATTTATGTTTAAATTTTAATTTAGGTGAATTAATTATTAATATTACTATTATTGTTGAAATACAAATATAATAAAACAAAGTAATTAATAATGTAATAAATATTAGTAATAAAATTAGAAAATTTGAATTTAATATTAATGATTGAATAATAATTAATTTAGGTATAAATCATAACATAGGAGGTAATCCCCCAAAGGAAAATAATATTAATGAAATAACAATTTTATCTGAAAAATTAAATATATTAATTAAAGTTTGATTTAAATAATTAATTTCTATAATGATAAACAAATAGATCAATTATAAACTATGAATGTATAAATTATAAAATATCTTATTCATAATGAAAATCTGTTTGTTATTCCTTATTAAAATAAAATTCATCCTATATTATTAATTGAAGAATAGGCTATTCATTTTATTAATGACCTTTGATTGATCCCCCCAAAAGAACCAACAATTAAAGATGCAACTACAGGAAAAATAATATTTCTATTAATAATAATATTAATGTTGCTAACTTTTGTCACGTTAAAAAAAATAAAACAATTTAGACATCTAATACCTTCTATTACTCTTGGCGCTTATATGTGAAATGGTACAATTCCCAATTTTGCTATCAATGCACATATTATGCCTATAACTGTGGTTGGATGACTAAACATTATTTTAAATATCTGTGCTTATTTAGAGTAACTATAAGTTTAGTCTAAATATTTGCTAGCAGCTGTAAGATACCCTTGGTAAAAGACAATCCAGTGTGTTGTGCTGAATAGTGCGTATAAACAAACACTGACCCTAAAATTGAATAGATCTCTCTTATTGAATTAAATTTCCAAGAATAATTCGATTCATAGGTTTCGTTCCTTCTCTAAATTCCCCCAGTTGTCACAAATTAAAACATTTTTTCGCATTTTACGATAAATTTGTTTTTGATTTATGTGGTATTAATGATGTTATTTTTAAGAACCAAAAATGTGCCAAATTCAAAATTTGAGAGGTATATTTTACAAACATTTCTACCCCCCATCCCTTCTCAAGCCCCCCCCCCCAAAATCCAATCCTGGATCCGCCACTGTATTCAAAGTCTATAGAGAATGCTTTTGTGGAATAGCACTATGTTGATCAAAAAATTAGAAGCTACTGGGGGATGGCATTTTATTGCCTCTAAAATGTAAAAGTAACGTGGCTTAGCATTTTACTGATTCAAAAAAACCTTCCTAGTTAGAACATTGTGTATCAGTATCCAAGTCACTACTTAAAGTAAAAATTATTATGCACGTTATGTGGACGATACCTTTATAATCATCGACGGAAATATGCGACTGTTAGCGAATTTAAAAAACTACATGAACAGTATTAATAATAAAATACAATTCACTTTAGAAACAGAAAACAATAATAGAATAAATTTTTTGGACCTCACAGTAACTAGATTATCCAACACGTTTAAATTCAAAATTTACCGTAAACCTACCACAACAGACATTACCATTCATTCCAGTTCACATCATCCTACCAAACAAAAGTTAGCTGCCTATAATAGTATGGTGCATAGACTTTTATCCGTTCCACTCAGTACAGAAGATTACCAAGATGAACTTAACACCATCAAATATATAGCCTCGGCAAACGGTTACAACACAGTGATTGTAGACAATATTATAAAAAAGCATAAAAACAGAAATCCACTTCGGAAGAAAACTACTAAAAATAAATATATCCCAGCCAAATATGGTAGAGTACTACCTAAAATATTGAATAATGTGTTTGAAAAACTGAATGTCACATTAGCCTATAAAACAGAGAATAGTATTAAAAGAATATTGCAACCCAGAATAATGACACCTCTCGAAGATAAGACCGGCATCTACAGGATTAATTGTAATGATTGTGAACAATATTACATAGGACAAACGGGAAGACCTTTTATACAATGATACAAGGAACACCTGCCAAAAAGGACACTCCACATAAAATCAAATTTTGCCCGTCACATAATGGACAATGACCACACGTATTCGAGTTTTGATAAAAATTTTAAACCTTTAATTGTATGCAATAAAGGCACATACATGGACACCACTGAGGAATACGAAATATACAAAGCATTTAAATTAAAAGATGAACTATTAAATGACCAGCTGAACTTCAAATCCAATAGGCTTTACGATACTGCGATAAGCGTTGACAATAAGATTACTTGAATCAACAGTTCAGTAGTTGGTCAACCTTCCAACGGTGCGCACCGATTCCTCGCATCAATATATGTTTTTGTTAAATGACATGTGTGTTTGTGTTTGTGATGTGTTTTTAATGTAATATATGACGACCTGGTCTTCAGAGAAGCCAGACGATGGAACATAGATTCCGAAACGCGTTGCCATAATATATAAAGGAAGTCACACGACGGAAATACGAAGGTAAATATAATAATTTTTACTTCCTAGTTAACCCAACATTTTCTAACGCCCAACCAATTCCATTGAAACATAACCCAAACTGATTTTATATTGATCCAACCTAACCTGTAAGAGGTAGGTATTTATTTGGAAATTATTAACATCAAAATATTGCAAATAACTATAGTTTTTTGTATTTTTTCAGGAAGATATCCAATTCCTGCTTGAAGAAAACGAGATGCAAGGATAACATGAAGAAGAACAAGTGTTGGAAGTTGCAGATGTGGTAGAAAATCAGGTGGTAGAAGGGGAGTTGGAAGAAGCAGTTATTGCAGCAGATGGAGAAGGAAAGGAGGCCCGGTCACCACATCCCACCCCACAGAAACATTTGCCAAGCCGTAAGAGGAAAAGAAACCCAAGTAAGAAAGAAAGAAACAAAGTAAGGAGAAATAAAGGTAGGCCCTATACAATTGTAAATAAAGTTCTTCGTCCCAGT
>JAGFPH010012502.1:18355-29978 GCA_018207615.1 Philaenus spumarius | reverse complement strand
ATCTGGCTAAACTTTTCTACATCTGGCTAAACTTTTCTACATCTGGTTAAACCTTTTCAACCATCTGGCTAATCTTTTTCACCATCTACTCAAAATTTTCAACAGTCAACTTATATAAAAAAAAAGAATAGAAAACATGCTTATGGATAATCTTTTTTAATTTTGAATTGTTATAATTTACAAACTTTATTACCAGTCTACATAAACATTTTATTCACCAGCTACTAAACTACAAACCTGTTTTTTTATTAATATGTGCAAATCTACATAAACTTTTTAAAGGTTGTTTCTACAGAGTGTCTCTTGTGATTGTAATGTATATTTATTAAATTTTTGTCTAGGTTAAGTTATTTAAATATAAGGGTGGTGCGCAGCTAGCTACTTTTCGACACTTACAATCCTCCAGGGATTCTTCTAAATTTATTCTAATTTAAAGGTGACGTCACAGACTAATTTATTTTCAGTTTAGTCTATTATTTTTTATTTGTTTATTTTTCCAAAATTTTCTTTTAAAATAAACATGTTGGTTGATCAACCGTATACCTAAACAGGTATACCAAAATTAGGTATAATAACTCTTTCCTTGTTAAACGTACACGCTATATTATAAGCTATATAGTAAAACTTTACTGTATATGAATGATTGTTTTTTTGTCGAAATGTTATCTTGTAATCTTTGTTAAAATTACTTATAAATTTAATTCAGAAAAAGGGGAGGGTTTTAGTTGTTCTTTTCAGGGTGGGTTAATTAATTAATTATTTGTTCAATTTTATCTAAGGGCGTATAATTTAATTTTTTTGAATACATAAGGGCATATAAATTTTTTTGTTAATGACAAACTATTTGTTTGTTGAATAAACCATTTAACTGAATTCTGTGTACATAATTTGTATTAAATAAGTTACCTTTTGTAAATGGATGAATAAGGCTTATTCCAGCAGATTTTTAGCAGATCAAGGTAAGGTTATCTCTGTTTAATTTTTTTTTGGGGTAGGTTATTTCATAATACTGTGTCGTCTATTCAAGGTCCAGTTCAGCTTCCGATTTGTTAATAGTAAAAGACGGCACATACTATCCTTAGAAATTCTAAAACTCTTATATGAAATAAGTCACTGGTTATTTTACGTTTGCAATGTATATCTGCATTTACACTCGAATCAACATTTAGTCGAATTTCGTCCCCTTTTACACACAAACTATAGTAGTTATATAATTATTAAAATTACACACGTATATGTAAAACTGTATGCAGATGTGCAAAATCACGATTAAAACTAAATTTAAAAGATTTTAATTGCTCGTGTTCATTTTGATTAGTTCACATTGTAAAACAGCTGAGTGATATTGCAATACATACTTATTATGCTATGGAAAATGAAATAATACAGTAGATCTAAAAATTACTTATTATTGATTCATTTATAGTAAAAATTCATTCTAATCAACCTAATTAAATTTGAAAAATATATTTTGTTTAAGGTGGGTAAGTGTTTATCAGTAGAAGAACTTAATTTACTTGTAGTTTCAGATTATTGTAAATATAGTTATATTGATAACTTATTTATAAGTAGGTATGATCAACAATATAATAATTTGAAAAACTGTTGAGCCCTAAAAGCGATTTAAAGCATGCGTTCTGTGCCGTTCGACGCCGCGGCTGCAAAAAGGCGACACTTCAATGGTATTTTCGCTCTTGCAATCCCATGGTGTTCGAGTATAGTGGTTCCTTTTTTTCAATCGGCCTAATTGAAGAAGATCTAATAGAAACGAGAAATACGTTTAGGCATTGAAATTCAATATTGTAGACAATCGCGCCATAGACAAAATGAAATTATTAAGTTGCATATTTCAAACATACGAATCCAATAAATTTCAACTTTAGCTAAGGTATCTTAATTTTAGGGAGACAATAAATGAAAAAAAAAAACTACAGAAATTAATAATAATGAACGATTTACGTCTCTGTTTAAAGGTGTTAAATGATTATAATTTACTGTCTCAGATTTTTGCCATGGCTCGAGATAACAGGAAGGAATATTCACTTAGCAATGAGTACAAGAATGTGTACAGTTTTAGATTCGTTGAGAAGTAAACAAGTGTTTGCATTGATGTTGTGTTTTTTATACTTATTGGCTTACTCCATCGTGCGTGTACTGCTTAGTTTTGCGTCTCAGGTCTAGGTCTAGGTCGCACTTTGTTAATATTTATTAAACATATACCTGTCACTTTAAGTATATTTTTCTAGACAATACACTTACTTTGAACACGAGTTCATGCTAACTTACCTTGATTCATGCTCTGGAAAATTGCGTATTATTTCAAAATGCATAAATGATGTCAAATGTCCGAAAAACCAATATCTGTGTAACATGGTTTCACCGTTTTATTTCAACCACAGTTTGTAACGGACAAGTTATTGCTTCCATTTAGAGGCTAATAAATAACACAAAGCGAGGAGGCAAACTAGTCAAATCGATATTGTCAAAGGTTGTGACAGCTATTAAAGCCAACCTTATATATAGTGATTGGATTTGGAGCATTACGATCTTTTAAACAATAATTGATTTTTTGACATTCATAAATTAAAATTTTTACCATAAAGATGTACTTGAAGTTAGTTTGTGGCTTATACATTTTGTGTATTCAATTTTTAAATACTATTAACAATGACTACATATCAATAAGACGAAAAGTTCCAATGTTAAAAATTCAGCCCAAAAAAGCAGGTATCAAAGTGTGTTTTTGCGGCCCGCCGTTAGGAGCGCTGAGCGCTATTTTTGCCGACGAGTGTCGGATTCAATGAAGTGCAGAAGAGAGACTGGGGGAGGGGGGAGAGAGAGAGAGAGAGAGAGAGAGAGATAGTTTCCTCGAAAACTAAGCTGTGCAGTGTGAAGGTAAAAACCACGCTTCATTATTACACTACTATTTAATACACTTATCAGAGCTGTAAAATTATGAAACTTTTACGATTCGTAGGTAAGAACCATACGATTCGTATACTGTAAACAGAGTTTAATTAAATTACCTGTTTCTTATTTCTTTGATCGATATTACAACAATGATGTTTAATTCACTTTGATAATGACATACAATTATCACTCTGCTGGAAAGATTTTCTAATTTTTGGTCAGAGACAAAGTGTCTGTTAGAAAGTTTTAAATAAAGGTTCAAATTAATGTGCAGTTTTAATACAATAAAGAACATGTTCCTCAAGGATTTGAAATTAAAAATATAACAATACTGGAAATGTTATACTTAAAGTTATAACTACAGTACTAGAAGTATCAACCCCTGCTCGCTTCGCTCACCAAACCCCACGGTGAAGCAAATGCAAACAGATTACCACTTATAAAACAAAGGTGTCAATCATGGGAAGTATAAAAATTTATTTTTATTGTGAAGGGGCTGTTGCCCCCAGTTCACCAATTAGACGTAACTATGTAAATTTCGTATGTTAATATTTATTTTATTTCCTATAAAACACTTAAAATTAATAATTGCCAAATTTTCCGTTCTCTAGCAGGAAAGTATAACAATCAACATTCTAGCCTGTTTTTCAATGAGTTGGTGAATGTTGTACTTTTAAAATGAACTGAACACGGGACACGGTACCTCAACTTATTGTCTGGTAGTTCTGCAAAATCGTTATTTCCGCAGTTAACTATCCAGTCTATGCATCTGTAAATAATAACTTTGCATTGATCCCATAAAGTACCCAAGAACAATTCCAAAACAATATGTGACAAGAGTTATGAAGCACCCTGTTTAATAAACCCTCTTTTTACCCTCGTCCTTACATATTCCCATTAAAAATTAACTGTCAATACATTTTAATAAACTTCACAAAGTCTTTGATTCTTATGTTGATTAATTCCCTACGACTTGTACGAGAATTAACTCTCGCACAAATACAACACAACAGTAAAGAAAACTTTATGTATTCATACATTTCTTTGTCTTTCACTGGAAACCTGAAAAATGATAAGTCTTTATTTTTCACAGATGTATTGTTGCAGTTTTTATAGGAACATTTAGATCCTCCACTTTTTGAACAGGACTGCATTGCAAAATGTAGCAGCTATTTACTTTACACACTAACAGTATTTACACTATAAACCATATTACATACTAAAACCATATTTACAAACTTACATTAATTAAAAAACATTAGAAAAGAAACCAACTAAAATGTATTTATTTAGTACACTGCTATTACAATGTGGGAAATGAATCGCATTGACAAATATGGGGCTACGCTACCAAAGCTTGTCTGAGACACAACAATCTGCGCTCAACTCAAGGTCACATGAAAGTCGGACCTCTCTGTCTCTCCTTCTCTTTCCATTCTTGTCACACACTCGGCCTGCAAAACGCGCACTGAGAGCTCCTAGCGACGAGGTGCATGAACTAACTTTTATACCTACGGTACTTTAATGGGCTGAATTCTACCCATTTAAACTGTTCGTCTTATTGATATGTAGTCATTGCTATTAATGGGGTCACATTAAGGGGATTCCTTCAAAATGAGAAGGCACATAAAATAATAATGAGGGACATTTATAAATTAAATGTGTAGTATTACTATTATGCAGCTTTTAAACTGTTTTATGTAAAAATTTGTCTTAGATTTTATTACTCATAAGCTACTTATAGTTTTTTGAAATACAAATTGTATAACATTATTTTCAACTGTTGACTTTTACATAGTGGATGACCCGATGACCTTCATAAAGTTTACTGTGGGGGTTGGAATTACTTATGAGGGTTTCTAGCCAGGGTGTTTAGGTGCATGTTTTCGTCGTCATTTTTGTATTATACCTATGTCGATGTCCTG
The DNA here is from genome assembly GCA_018207615.1 of Philaenus spumarius. NCBI lineage: Eukaryota > Metazoa > Arthropoda > Insecta > Hemiptera > Aphrophoridae > Philaenus > Philaenus spumarius. Next base: position 25,143 of record JAGFPH010012502.1, on the reverse strand, counting down.
CACCAGTAAACTTAAAAATTGTATCATTTTTAGTATACCTTTTTAGGCTAATGTGATAGTAAATCTCCATTACTTCGGAATAACCTTTAAATAATTATAAAGTCTAACACCTAATTCAAAACCGATATTAATAATTACGAAAACAGATATATTTATGTCAATAACACATGACAGGTACATTTAAAATTAACGAGCGAGTCAAGCAGGACTGATAAAGATACACGCTGAGGTAATATAAATCTCTCGCAGGCAATAATAACGAACTACCAACTTACAAGAATGCGTCAGCTGATTAGAATCATTATGAAACGAGATAAAATCCTTAATAACTTTTGTTAACGAGTATGATAAACCAATGAATTAACGCTATTTATATAAAGATCAAATATTCCTGAAACTAATAGCCTAAATTCTAATACCATTCAAAACCGTTCGATAGAATTAAATAAATACACGTTATGCGTTCAAATAGCCTACGTAACAAGAATCGAGTGATGAAAATACAGATATTTCTACCAAATCGAGATAATTAAAAGAAATTATGATATGGAAAATAAGACCATAAAATTCTGCAACCAACGATACTAGATAGGCCCAATATAAGATATTATAAGTTTTAGAATAATTAACAAATAACCGATCGTATTAAAACCTAAATTATTCCTACCACACACTGACACACACGCAATTAAATATAAGTGGAAACATTTTCTAAATATATCTGTATTATAATACAACTCATTTTATAAATCCAAATCAAAATTTTATTTTTTTAAATATTAAAATAACCGAGACTTGACAGACGACAAATATAAAATAAAGGAGAAGAATACAACGGGTAAAACGACCAATCAGAACACAGAACCTGCAACAAAGCTGTAAAAGCTGAAATTAAACCATCAAAATACATTGTAGAAAAGTTCCTTGGAGAAGCCAGACTGGTAAGGTTTAAGAACTAAAAGGCTCAAGAGGACCAGGAAAATTAAGAATAGGCGAAGAGGAGAAAAACCTCAGGTAGAAGAGAAGAAATCTCCTGAAGCCACTGAAACAGCTGACGGACATCCTCTACAGAGTGGTGAGATAATACCAATTAGATTTGAGTGCATTCAAAACTATAAAAAAAAAATTTATTTGTAGAAAACTTTTATTTTAACCCTTTTGGCAAAACAAATAAATGGAACTAAATTTTTCCTTAAATTTTCATTATGAACAAAGTTCAATAGCAAGTATTTAAAAATTAATAGTTGTTAATTAATTAGAGTTTTTGAGAAACGTTTTTGTTTGAAGAAATAATTCTTCATAAAATTGAAGATTTTCAATCGCATAGTGTCGATTGGAAAATAAATGAGATATGCTGGCTTTTTAATTATACACATTATAAGCGCAGGATTCAAGGCCTGGACATCTGGTGGTGATGGCCAAAACCAACTCTGGCCATAAAAGATACTTTGATCTCAAAGTTACTTCTCTTTTCTTCGCCAATTCCTAGAAAAAATAAAATTTTAATTATGTCAATATTAAGTTGTTATATACATGCCTTGATGTCAAAGAGATATTGATTCTTAGTCAAATTAATTAATTTATTACCTGGGTACCACTGGTTGTCGTATGACCAACCCAAGTGCCTACATCAACCTTCATGTTATCATTACGAGCATGAGCATAGTTATTTTCATCTGCAGGTAAGGTACGAAAGTTTCCCAACTCCTCATCAGAACTTTCCGACTCAAGTGTCAGAGTAAATGTCTGAGTAGCGTAGACATTTTTTTGAAGAAACATTTTCTTTTTCTTCATTAACAGTGCTAAACTTTTTCATTTCAGATTTGACTGTTCTTCCGACTAGTATGTTCATTATTATAGAAAATTTCTTTTCCATTTCTCCTTCATCCTTTTTGACTTCATCTTTAAACACAAAAGATACATCAGAGTTGCCTTTTAATTCCTCTGAAGCACACTAAAAAAACTCGTAAGGACTTGATACAATTCTCTGCCTTGACTTAATTAGTATCCATACTCTGTTTCATTGAGCGGCTCCGATTGCATCAACAGCTTCTTTGCCTTGGGACATTGCAAAATATAACCAATCAAAATTTATTTTAAAGTCTCTTTAAATGGAACACAAAAAAGAAGCTGTGTACTTATTTTTGAATTGTGGTGATGATCCATCAGAAAATATTGGGAGCTTCTCTAGTTGAGGAAAGTGGCAAATGATATCTGTTATCAGCTTGTATAAGAACACCTTAATGTTCAGTTTTTCATGTGAAAGGTCATCATTTACAATACAATATGACTTGGTTACCACACACTCAAGCAGTAAAAAGGGTAACTTGTTCCTGCGACCAGTGGGCTCTTTGAATCTCATCTTAGGGGGGTTCATGGCTTTTTGCCAATTTCTTCTGCTCCCTCTGTTTTCTTTTCCTCAAAGTTTCCTCTTTCCTTATTTTCCCTAATAAATTTCCATTACCTCTAAGATCTCTTTTTGTACTCCTTAGGATTTTAAGGAGAGCAGCCAGTCGGTTAGGATCTGCCTTGAGTTTTTCAAAATATCTTATTTTTTCTTTGTTGCCCACTGTCTGAAAATACCAAAACTCAATAAGGAGAAGGCCTAAGTGGGACTATTTCCAAAAGCAATGTAAAATTGTAAAAACTAAACTACACCAATTTATAACAGATGCCTATTACAATTATTATCCTGTACGGAACCACATTTTATGAAAAAATACCCACCTTAAATATTAAACACATGCATATAAGTGATGAGGTAGGCACTTACCTAACTCTTGTAGATTCTTGAAGATGTGTATTATTTAAATTCTTCATAAGCTTAACTTCTTCAACTTTCTGGTGCCGTACGGGACACAGAACTCTCTCACATTGAAAATATTTATAAATCAGTTTTATTTTCACCAAATAAAAAACTGGAGTTGTCACTGCTTAGTTGTGATTTTGTTAATGAGGTTATTTCAAAACATTATGACTTTTGGACAGAAAAGAGTAGAACAAAATAGTGTAACAATTATGAATATTTAATGATAGATCAGCTATTGATCATGTGTTCGATCATAATATATGTAAAAAATTAGCTTAGGGCAAAATATTTTGTTGATTTCTTTTTGATTTTTGTTTTTTACACTTTAATGAGTTAAAATACCTAATAAGCAAATATTAAAATTGAAAAAAGATTTTTTGACTCAGGCTCATTTTTTATGGAATGGTTGCTCAGCCATTCCAGGTTCCGTACGGGACATTTTGACAGGACATTAAATAAGAAAATAACATAAATTAGTTTTAATAAATTTAATTAAACAATGTTTAATGTTATATAGCACTAAACCAAACATAAATTCAAAGGCTTACATGGTTTTTACAGAGCTTAACTTAAATAATGTATTGGATATTTAATTATTAAGTATGGTTCCGTATGGGACACATTTTAAACACCTCTTTGCAGCCTTTACGTAAATTGAAAAATTCTGTGAATTGTGTTTGTATGCAAAGCTCTTCTTTTATTATATTATTCCTAAATGTTTGAACAATAGAATTCCCTTTGTATGTTATCAGTATTGAAAAATACTTATATTAAGAAATATGTGGTTCCGTACGGGACTACTATGAAATTAAGTGTAGTAACTAAGGAAAAATAGTTCTTTTAAAACCGAATATGGGCCATATAAATATAAATACATTTTACATGCCTTGAAAACTGTATTTAACATTTATTAATTTTTTTTATCAGTATTCAGCAACAGTCATAACTTAAAAGATGATGTATGATAAATCTTCAGGATACTATTAAAATTTTAATTATATTTATGTGTTCTTTAAAATTTGATTGAATATCGCTGCCCACAGACACCAACACCGAGACTAAGAGTCTCTCATGTTTTATGAGCCATTTATGCCGTGGATTTTTCTTTAAATAATTTCAAGATATAATAGTAATACAAGGACAGATTACCAATTTTTGGAAATTCATAAATAAAGACAATATCGATTATATAGAATCTTTTTTCACATTATAGAAGTGCCGTAATTAATTATTATTGATAAATATCAAAATACAACATATATATGAACTATCATTATTATGAGATTGTGAATACAAGTATATCATAACTGTTTTTGTTGTTCTGCCTTATGGACTGGTTATAATATACTTATAATTAAATAAATACCTTATTTATTTATACAACTGTTCGCAGTCCAAAAAACAGCGTTTACTGGACTGCGAGCAGTTGTATAAATAAGGTATTTATTTAATTATAAGTACAAGTATATCCTTATAATATATCGTAAAAAATAATAATAGATTTTGTTTTGTTCTTTATTAATAAAATTGTTTTTCTTCTTAATTTTAAATTTCAGTTAAATCAATATTACATTATACTAAATCTTTAGAACAGTGGAATTCAAGAAACATATAGATTAAATAAAATTTAAGTTACAAACAATGAGTGTATTCTCATATGCAAGTATTTTTAATCTTTAAAAATCCTCATGATTAATAAAATGATTTTAATATATAATTTCTACAATAAATTAATCCTCGTCTTGGTCCCGTCTTTTAGAATGAGGAATCTTTTAAAAAATGCTGTGGACGTGAATTTGAAAACTTGAACACCTTTAATTTGAAGTTACTTTTTGAAAGCCTCGTTAAAGACCTGAGTAATCAACATCTATTTCACGTTTTTTGGGGAGACATTTATTTCTTCATTTGATTTCAAGTAATAATATTCACCATTAAGGACGTTCTCTTAAAAAAGTAAATGGGAGAAGATTCAACAGATTAGGCACATTAGGTAAAGCGTCATTTGTTATATAGCAAGCTACAACAATAAATAAAATATTAACACAAATTTGATCGTATTTTAGTTTTATTAATTCACTTTAGAAATAAATGAATTTAAAGTACAGCAAATGCTGTTATTAATTTCACATACACTAGCAACCTAGAAGTAAACCTAAACCGTTTAATAAAATAGATACAAAACACATTAAAACAATTGATTTGACAATAGCCTACACGTAAATAATAGTGTTGCATTAAAGGAAGTATTAATCACTTTAAAACATCATAGGTCACTATGAGTAATTGAAAGTTATTCGCGTTATATTGAAATTGATATTTGGGATACCTATTTTGTCATTCATGTTTTTGTTAGAGATAATACAAAACCATAGTTTCTTTACACTTAAATTGTTGATAATTTTAACATATTATAAAAAACATGAGTACACTTCCTCCGTTTACCCCGAGAGTATCTCTGCAACACATAACTTAAATTCTGTTCTGCAATTACTGTAACTTTGGTTTACTGTCTTACTGTGGCCCTCTTCCGCTTCCGTATTTTCTGCTTTGTACATCGAAGTACAAATAAAGTGCTATTACAATTTATCGACAAAGTGGTAACCGTACTGAAAAGTAGTAAGTGAAAAGTTATGTTTTCATTTTTAAACCTCACATTATTATTATTAATGTAATTAAAATTTGACTGACAACTATTGTGAATCAACACCATTTATTTTATTTTATTTGTATTATCCTTTTCTTTTGGATTTCAACCCAAACAAGAGTAATTTTACAACTGAATACGATTTTAAAATTAAGAAATCTATGATTAAAGCAAAATTTAATGTACGAGAGAAACTTTATTGGCATAAAGGTTTTATTTACAGCGACTAATATAAAGTCTAGGAAGCACACTTAATTTAGACAATTAATTTTATTAATGTACTAGTGGACCCGCAATGCTTCGCTATTGCTTGATTTAATTTTAAGGGTAGTTATCCCATTTCATCAATTTGACTTAATTAATCAAATTGGTAATAGTTTTGTAATCTTTTAAAAATAATATTACATAATTTTGAGTTTATAACTTATATGAAGTTAGTTTAATTTGTATTTATTTTATAGGGATAGCAACCCCATTTCAACCCTTTAGATCGGGGTAAGAACTATATTAAATTTTAAGTTGGAATAAATCACACATTTTGAAATTTTTTTTAATAAATATCATTTGAGTAGTTTCTTAGTTCATCGCGGACAAACACCGTTACAATGGATTTTTATGTACGGATATAGAATAGTATAAGATACTGATTAGTATTTAAATATACAATTAGGTATACATCAAAAGAAATATAAAAATATTATAATATATTATTTAGTTTCACTCAGATTATCTGTTTAGTTTTCAATATAATTATGTTTACTAACATAATAATGTTCATTTGTATGTTGAATGTCAAAGGTATGATGAATCACTTTGTAACATCCGTGTTAATTCAGGACGTAACAAAGTGGTTAAAATAGAGATTGTAATTGAATTTTTTTTTAAAATGTATAGGCCTAATTAGTATAAGATAATGTTTGGTATTTAAATATACAATTATGTATGAAAATAAAGATACAAATGTAATATTTTTACGGCTTTTAGTTTTATTCAGATTGTTTGTTTAGTTTTAAATATAATTGTTGTACTCATAATATTGTCTTTAAACTTATGCCTATGTTTATGGTTACCGCATGGTGTTAAATAAATTAATTGTTTATACTTTTTTTCTATAAGCGAATATATGATTTGAAAAGTACTAAGCAATTTATAGATAAGATATATTTTATATAAACAATATTTTAAACAGCATGAATCTCTAAGTATATAGATATGTAACTGGTAACAACCAATTTTTGAATTGAATTATAATACAGTAAACATTTTTCGTTATTACTTTCTCACTATACTTAGAGAAAATACTTTTTTCTCTAAGTATAGTGATCACATGCAAAA
>JAGFPH010012500.1:0-29979 GCA_018207615.1 Philaenus spumarius | reverse complement strand
CAAACCCCGGCGAGGACCCAATGTGAAACTCATGCAAACAGAGTATTGTATACTCTGCTGTTTTCAAGTAAATAACGATTAAACTGTGACCTATACATAGAGAATGTAATACATATATCGAAATAGATACAACCAACCCCAATAATTGGAATTGTAATTTCACCATTAATATTTAAACACTGTAATCAATAATTTCAAACAATTTTTTACATTACCAACTAAAGGAAACAATATAATATGTAACACTAGATGTTTGACTTATAATACAGTAAGCATTTTGTTTGCTTTTAGCTAATCTACAAAAACTGATAATTGTGAATAATAATAATTACACGATTCTAAATTGGCCAAATTGGATATTTACATTAACTACGTATCCACACGTTAATAATTGGGGTGAGCATTTGGAGCAGCGTATTGTAAGTTAACACATCCATTCTTAAATAATTCCGCCAATCAGCAGGTTCGAGAGAGAGTTCTTAAACCAAATTTAAATGAGTTAAGTAATTGTTTCAGCTAACCATCCTTGCTGCAATTTAAAAAAAAATGTTTTCCTTTACATAAATGCAAACTGCATCGGCAGCTAAGTTTATGATTTCCTCCTTGTTCAGATTTGAAGTAGTTCACAAATTAGGCCTACACTCGATGGTTAAGTAAAGCAAACTGAAAAGTGAAAAGATACCTGGCTCGGTGTGGATTGGCTCGGTCGTGAATGACCCCCTGATTTCGACCGAGTCCAAACGGACGCTCACCAAATGGACTCAGGCTAAATGGATCACTCGTATGTGGCGGCCTTTAGAATGTTTTTAATTCAAATAAAAGGGCCTTTAAGCTATTCAAACCGATTAAATATATTACTTTCTTCAAACTTTAATGTTATAGAAAGTTATTAAAAGAAATACGGGAATTTCCTAGTTTGTTAAAACATTTGTCTAACGAAACTTTCTAATTCCCTAACCACATCGAAAGTAACCAAATCTCATTACTTAAAGTCTGGTAATATATCAGAAGAAGCACGGTGGTTTTCTGCCCAGTCAAATGTGGGTGGAACTCAAGGCCGCTGAGTCCAATCAGATGTCTTTCTTTCTGTTAGATCAAGGCCGAACGTTGTGACCTTGATATTGGATATATTATGTTGAAATATATGTATTAAGTAATTATTTTATCTGCGTTTGTGCAAGATATATTAGATCACGATTTCTTAATTCCAAATGAGATGCAAAATATACACAAAGTGATACTTTCTCACACAAGTTGTAATTATTTGCCATTCGTTATTAAATAATTACTAATAAATTAAATATAATAAAGTTAAAAGGCGTATAAAAGGACTGACAGAACAATGTTTTACGTAAAGGCTGTAATAAGTTGAAACAAAATAATGGTATTGAAGTCAAACAGCTTTCAATCTTCAGAAAAATAAAAGAACTCATAATAATATAATTTCATAGAAAGTGTCTTTTAATGCTTAGGACGTAACTATAATAATATATGATATGTGCACTAACAGTTCTAACAGATGTTCTAAAAAAAAACAGTTGTAAATAAAAATATCAACTCCTATAAAAGTGGGTGTTCCTTACGTACGCACACGTACGTGAGTAACATGTAATTTAACAGCTGATTCCACCAATCATCTGTAATACTTAAACAAACCCAGTGCATACTTTAAGGTTATGTTTACAACATCAATCATTATAATTTCTTATAAAGTAGATATTTTTAAATACGAGTTACATAACTAACGTATGCTGTAATAAGTTATAATATTTGCTTTGAGGTTGTAAACTGTATATAAAAACAACCTTTTATCATCAATAATATATTCGTTTATAAAAATTTAAAGAAGATACATATTCGTTTAACTTCGGAAACATTCGTATATCTTCGTATAAAATATAAACATATTCGATTATTAATTAATTTGATCTATCTATATGAAATAAAAAACAATTAAAAGATAAAAGATAATATTTTATCTTTCTTCAAATATATAATAACGTATATAGATACAAAATTTTAACAAATACGCCTACAGTTTTATAATCCTTATAATTGTACACATTTACCGAGTTAAAAATAACCGGTAGCATAGTTAACCTCTATTGTTTTTAAATAGCATTTTTTACGTTATGTGTATGTATCTAATTATCTATGTATCTATGTGCATGTATGTGTATGTATCGGATGTGTATCTAATTAATCTGGCTGTGATTTTTCACGGGGCTTACTAGTTAAATAATATAATAGGCATTGTCATGACTGAATGACTGACATAGAATAAACTTGGAGCAAAAACTACTTAAGAGAAAGGACACAAATATGAGACAAGCCATCACCCCTCACGAGAGATTGGCTGCTACTCTTCGGTATTTGGCGAGTGGATGCACCGCACTATGAAGAACTGAAATTCCCTACATACAGCTATTTCACCCTAGGCTTTGGGACAGATCATACGGGACACCGATTTTGTTTTGTCTCCAAGATTACATGAAGACTGAAAGATTTATGAAGTAAGTTAGGCAAATAAAATAAAAATTTGTAAAACAAACTAAAATAAAAGTGTAATAAAAACAATTATACATAATTTTTATTTTATTATAAGTGTTGATAATGTGGTTTTGTGTTTCAAAAGCATTCAAATAATCCATCATTAGAGGGTTTTGGCATCCTGGGTCCGAGACAATCCTGGAGGACTTATTCAGGGATTGCATATCCTCTAAAAAAAATAGCATCGCTGATAAATTTTTGGCAAATGTTACCATTGATTTTGACAAGGATTGCATTTTCTCTGCCACGTATGCTCCAAAGGCACCATGTTCCTTTTTTTCAGGTGGGGTGGAGACGGAGACCATCGGTTGCTCCATTCTTTTGGCGATTTTCTCCATCACTTGATCTGCTTTACGTTGGGGCCATTAGAAGCTAGAAGAAGGTGTCGACGATTAAATATGTCCAATATCTCGTCCAAGGCACGTTTTCTTTTAATTTTTGTCATGGTAATCATCATGATACACCTGCCATAAACGTGGGAGTTCTCGATATTTTTCAATAACTTCAAGAAAAAAATCGCGAGTACCCGACATGGTAGTCATTTGAGTCATTAACTAAAATGGATTTGGCTAGTACGTCAGAGCAAAAACTACAAACTTGGTTCAGGGACTTCGCACACAGTTTTAATGTATTAATGTAATCGGAGTTATAAGGCATTGTAGTATGTATTACATTCAACTTAAAATTATTATAAATATTACAACAAATTAAAGTGCAAATAAAAAAGTCATGTTAATACAAATATGAGCATGCGCTGTTTCCGCTGTTTTCCGTTAGAAAGCGTTAGTAGCAAAGATGGCGACTTGTGAACAGTTTTGCAGGGCTTTTTTAACAGACTTTTTGTATTTTACAGTTTGCAAGGGCTGAATCTGTAGTTACAGTGGAACGTGCGTTCCGAATTAAGTTCAAATATACTCGTCCAAGTGATAATAACATCTGTAGATGGTATCATCAGTTTGAAGACACCGGATGTCTTTGCAAAGGGAAGAGTGCGGGACTGAAGAACGTGTTGAACGAGTGAGAGAGTCTTCCACGTGTAGCCCCAAGTAATCAGTTCGGAAGGCTAGTAGTGAATTAGCAATTCCAGTGATGTCTGTGTGGAGAGTTTTAAGGATACGCTTACAACTACTACGTCCTTATCGTTTGCAGTTGTTAGAAGCTCTAGAGCCTACATACAACAGGCTTACGGCCTGGCAACATTGCAAACAATATGAAGATCCAACTGCATGCCGATGCAGATTTTCTGGATAATATGCCCATCTGGGAGTCAGCAAATCCCCACGAGATGGTACAGTTGTAACGAGTCACACCTAAATTGATTGTTTTTGTGTGCCATATCCCGGTGGAAAGTGACAAACATAGCTAATATAAAACAGATCGAAAAAGACACGACTGACCTAAAAATAATTCAAATTGCGGCATGCGTTGTAATTTCACCATTAGTATTTAAATAATCAATAATCAACATTACAAACAATTTTTGATATTACCAACTAAAGGAAACAATATAATATTGTAACACCAGATGTTTAACTTATAATACAGTAATCCTAATAACAGACGAGACACCGGTGTACGGTACACTGGTAGCGATCGGTATCCGTGATCGTTAGCCAGCACAGACACTGCAGAGACACCGGTGTCTCTGACGTCACAGCTACTTTCTACTTATTTTCGAAACGTTCAGAATGTTCATAGTTTCTATCAGTAGACTTAGGCGATATAATAAATGTACAGAAGACTTCATTGCAGCAATGTTTTTTCAAAGTTTTATTAGAATATTCATCATTAAGTCCCACAAACAAGGTCGATTAAGAATAATATTTATAAATTACTAGGTGTCAAAATTTTCTACTGACATTTTTATATTAAACTAGGGGCTCTGCCCCTGGACGCTTCGCTCGCAGTTGGAAAATTCGCTAAAGAATCTCGTTAATCTTTGGCTCGTTTGTTCATAGGTGACCGAGCATAATCAGCTGTTTTATTTGGCAGCTGACTCAAACTCATCTTATATACTAAACAACGTTTGCAAAACTAATGACAGCGACCATTACCGTTCTACTGGACCGATTTACATGCGGGTTGTACCAAAACAAAGGTTAGAGGTCCTATATGTGCAGGTTTTATTTGTATTTTGAAAATATTTATGTTAATTGGGTCAAAAATGGAAAATAAACTTTTCTTATGGAGATTTAACATAGGGAAAATTTTAAAAGCTTATGACAGCGACCCTGGCCGTTCTACTGGACCGATTTACATGCGGGTTGTACCAAAACAAAGGTTAGCGGTCCTATAATATGTGCAGGTTTTATTTGTATTTTGAAAATATTTATGTTAATTGGGTCGAAAATGGAAAATAAACTTTTCTTATGGAGATTTAACATAGGGAAAATTTTTATTCTTTAACGACAGACAACATTTTTTATTTTTTATTTCTGTAGGTCAAGGGATAACCAAGTTATCGACAAAAAAACTAAAAACGTGATTTCTTGATAATTGTCTACAACAACCAAAATTAGCTTAAAACCATCGTTTTTTTTTTAATGTTAACTAGGGGCTCTGCCCCTGGACGCTCCACGTCCCAACCCCGGCTCGGCCTTCAGCCTCAGATGGCTGCTTCGCTTCGCTCGCAGGTGGAAAATTCGATAAAGAATCTCGTTAATCTTTGGCTCGTTTGTACATAGGTGACCGAGCATAAATCAGCTGTTTTATTTGGCAGCTGACTCAAACTCATTAAACATTATCTCCATAAGATTAACATGGGAAATTTGAAGGATTGTATACCAGAGCTCCTTCTCGGGTGAATAGCGGCTGAACGGATGATAATATATAAGACTTGATATATCTGTGAATGATTATGTTCAGTTTTTGATCCAAATTAGCTGTTTTGTATATAATAGGTTTGTAACAACCAATGTTTGAATTGAATTAAAATATAGTTAGCATTTTTCGTTGATTTTTGTTTGTGTTTGTTTTTAGTTTGTCAATGTAACCTCAAAAAGGTAATACTACATTTGATACTGATTTGATCCAAATCAGTTGTTGATCAAAATCAGCTGTTTTAAGCTTTTCATACGAACAGCTGTTTTTGTGTCCCTGATAAAATCAATAGAAATCTTTCTTCCATAAGATTAACATTGAAACTTTGAGGGCCACTGGGGCGTAGCCCTAATGTCCTAGGACTTCGGTAAATGGCCTAAAACCTTCCCAGGGTTAACCTGTGTTACTATGCAAAATTTCAAAGCAATCGGATGGACGGTATACGAACGCAAAGTGGACAAAGAACCAAAAAAAAACCCCCCATAAGGAATACACAGCAGAAATTTGCATTTGATTATAACGTTTGTAAGGCGAAAGATACATGATTTGTAATGCTTCATGACATATCTGTGAATGATTACCTGCAATTTAAAAAAAAAAATAAGGAAATCGGCCGGATAGAATGGCCGTACTGACTGCCACAAGTTTTCATAAATTCTTTTAATATCACATATATTATTTCTCAAGGCCATTTTTTTGTCGGTACGCCATAACTTCCTTAATACATCATCAAATTACATAAATGAGGCATCATTTTAAAGCTTTCCTTAACCGCTACACCGGAAAAATATACAAAATACAACTATACGAAAAAATACAAAAATAAAAGAAATAAAGAAACCGAAAGTAACAGTGATGTAAGATCAAATAAGTTGTATGGATATTTTCCTGGCGTTGGCAACACTGATGATAACAATACCCAGCTGGAGAGCTGCCGTTACGCCACTACATTGCTATTTTTAATTAATTGTAAGCGTGATTATAAACAGAATTGTGGATAAACCTATTTGTTGTTGTTTACCTTCTGCAAGTTGGTAAGTTGTTTAAAAATATATAATAACAATAACAAAATTATTTCTCTTTAACATGGATTTAAAATAATAAAATACTGTTAGTAAGTTAGAATGCGAATGCTTTGCACGGGTCAGCTAGTATAGATAGTTTTAATAAATAAGATAAAATCCATTGCTCTGAAATGCATTAAAAATTCAAATGTGGCTCTTAACCAATTCAAAATGGCGACTGATAACACGCTTCAATAATGCTAAAAACGTATCAAATGCTAAATTGTTATCAATATAGCAACAAAAGTAACTGCACCAACTGCAGTTTTGTATTTTCAACAGCATTTTTCTATTTATTGGAATCGGTTGACAAATAAAGTAGGCCCACTATCACTATTTACTCTTTCTTCAACACGACTTAAACAATTACATGGAAGATGTGCCCCTAGTTACCAGACAACGCATATGGTTTATGCACGATAGAATGTTACTGAACATTTTTTATTTATTTCAATGAAAACAATACGATCCTGCATAAATCGCAAGCTACGGTTTTTAGGGTCACCCTGTATAGGAGGTATAAACTATTTATCATTCTACCGAAACATATACAAATTTGTAAAAACAAAATGTATTTCCAAAACTAGTAAAACTGGTCAAATACAACAGATATAGAAAACATTTTAATATGAAATATAATTAAATGTAGTTTTTGTTTATATGCGGTGTTTATAAATAAACACTTCTTCTCTACATTTCTTTATTTCACTCAGATATTTCCTTCGCCAAAGTACGATGTCGTCTCTTTCGATGAGAATAGATCTCCAGCATCAGTCGCCACGTGGTACTCATATTCACATGTGGAAGGTCGGGGTCTTCATTGATCATTTTAGTAACTTTTATTACTGTGGGTGGAATATTCTGTCGCAGCAAAGAATGTACTTTTCTTCTAATGTTATTTTTTTTTTTGGAAATCGTCATATCTTACCATTCTTGTTCTTTTTCCCATCTGATAAGGCCGTTTCTTTCCCGGAGTCACAGGAGGTCCGTTGTCTAATTCTTTTCTTAACCGCTCAACAGTCGCTCTACTACATCCTGTCAACACACCTACTCTCTCCGCTACATCTCTCTTGGACATTTCAGGATTTTCCATCCGCAAAACTCCGTAAATGTATAAAATAATCCGTCGTTCACCACTCGAGTAAATAACCGCCCGTTTCTCCCTAGGGCTAACGTACTTCTCTGGAGACGAAACTCTAACTTCTGCCATCGCACTCACTAGATTCACTTAGCTGAATTTTCACTTCCACTGCAAAAATAATCTGCAACACTTCCAACCCTGAACTGAACTACAAAACATCTACAACTGACCTTAATGACATCTTTTAATTTAACATCCCTTAATGACTGGTGTCCATCAGGAAGTCCATTTCCTGCGGAAGAAGGATAATAGCTAAGTTAAAGATTATAACAGCATACGTAACCACAGTATTGTCGTGTTTACTGTGATGGGATAGGATGCCGGGTTAAAAAAAACCTAATATTACACATAACTTACCTATTATCCTTCATCCGATAATCTTGAAGCGTTTTTGGAATAAATGTTATTCTTGATTTCCTTTTTATTTTTACCCATAGAACCATTCCCGAAGTTTGGCACTTTACTTATGGGACAGAATGTATAGCACAGTTATTTAATAGTAATACTTTATGTCTATATTTTAATACTGTATTTAATTAACAAAAAAACTGTCAGGCCACTATAAGGTGATGATTATTGTGTACAGTAGTAAGTAAGAGGTTTTTATAAAACTCAACATCATTATTCAATGTAAATTTAATTCCGTATTCATGATGATACAAAATATTTGAAAACACATAGGATTTAATTATTTACTTTTCCTTCCCCAAAATCAACCGATTTCCTTCATATTTGGTATAAAAATAATCACGCGATGAAAACACAGCGAGTGATATATTTTCTTTTAAGTTTTTCTTTCAATTAAAAAAGTTTGCATAATGACACTGGGACAAACAGCAATAACTCTAATACAAAGGCAGACGACAAGTTCCCATTTCCGATGTCGCACAATAGGCCTAAGGGTAAGGGTTTTATTACGGTCATTTGGTTTTGCCTCACGCTGAGGTGAAATGAACTATAGTCATCTACATTTTAGTTAAAATAAACCGTTCTTTTTTTAGTCAAGTCAATGAGTGTTCAAAAGAGGGGTATAGAGAGCATTGAATATGCGATAATTTTTGACTTCAGGTCTTTGTTTATCAATAGTTAGGAGGTAAACATACTAAAAGTTTTTGCCCCTAGGAGGTGAGCTAAAGGCGGGAGGAGGGTGGAAAGGTAACTTTTTTGGATTTTTATTTATATTTCGCAAACGGTGCACTGTAGAAAACAATGTATCGAATAAACATGAAACCTTATTAAGTTTACTATAAAATTGTTCCTATACATATTTGTCGAATTCACAACAGTTTTCGAGATATTACCAATTGGATTCTGGACTTGGAAGGGACGGTACTGAGAATGTCATTGTATCCATTTACATTTAGCAAATTTATTTACCCTCGTTTATTGCCATACCCTATCTCGCTCACTAATATTGCAAATACTCAGTGTGTTGATGCAGTATTAATTTGTTGTCCCGGGTTGTTATGCCCATTTGGCACTTCCCACTCAACCTATATTGTATTTAAATAGTAAATTTCTAATGTAGACCAGGCCTAAAATAGGTCCTCCTTGTTGTGGATATTTCAGATGCGATTCGTGCCCACGCACAGGCCAACGCCTATGTGGGCACATTTCCTTGTATTTAAAAGTATTATTTTGTACTGTTATTATAAGGAAATAAAATAAATTGAATTGAATTGAATTGAAATTGATACACCTTATTAAAAATCAATAATTAACGAAAAAACATTTTTACCTCATTTTATCATTTTTTCTTTTTGACAAACATTTGCTTCTAGTGCCTCACACGATTTCTCAGAAAAATTGTGATTACCGAAGTTGTAGATGATTATATTTCCTTCAATTTGATATACACTTTTGTCATTTTGTTTTCAACTGATCAAAAGTTATCAAATTTCTAACAAATACGCTCAATTTCGATGTTCCTCTAGAAATGAGTCTGTTAAGAGCCTGCTGCAAATTGCTAACAATACTTTAACGATGGAAATAAGGTAATTTTTTTGCAATTGAAGCAAAACACTTTTTTATAATAATTACAGCTTTTATTATATTACGAGGGGAAACCCCTGCATGATCCGCACGCCAACCCCGTTGGAACCTTCTAAACATTTAATTATATTATGTTTTCTTTATAGTAAAGGTGTGGGATTAATAATAACCCCAAAACTAAATAATGTAGGTAAACAATGTTAAATGTCCAAATCAAATTATTTCGGATATTTTATAACAGCAGTTATTTAATTTTTTAATTTGATTACTATCACTACATGTAAATAATTTCATTAGGCCCTATATGATTTCTAATAATACAGTGTGAGTCAAAAGTATGGATACACCCTGTTAAATTTTAAATGGATAAAGATAGAAAAATTAAACTCAGGACACATTTCTAGGAAATAAAATTGAACTTTTTAGTCACTATTACAACTTTTCCCATTTCCTCAAAATGTAATTTTTGGGAGGCAGCTCAAAATTTTGTAAATGTAAAGTCCCATTGAGTGACACCTCATTTTAAAGGTCTTGATTAATATAAAGAAGAAGAACAGTTGAAACTATAGCTTTCTATCTCAACCCAGTACACAATGGCAGCTCATTGAAATTAAGTAAAATTTCATTGAAGCAAAACATGAACATCCACATTCAGGTGGTAAATAACCCCAATAGACAACCACTTACAAGTTCAAACCTGTTTTACAGTTATTAACTGCTGTAGGGTAGGCCTCCATTATCAGTTTTGAGGAAGTCCACTTAGTCCAGTGCATATTCCATGCACGCTAAACTGAATTCGTTGACTTAATATTTAAATAAAATTCTAAATGTTTTAATTTTCACCAAAAATCGTTGTATATAACGATGAATATACAAATTTTAAGAATATATTAAATTTTTAATGTTAAGGCACTACCTAGTGACTAACATTCCTCTTTACTAATAAATAATTAAGTTTATTATGATAGTAAATCCTAAAGTGATATTAGTAGATTCTTGTTTTATTTTTAGAACATAATAAAAGTATTATTTCATTAGTTAAAAATACAAACGTGACTTTATTTAAGTTGCGATAATAAAAATATTAATTCATTTAAAAAATGCCGCTGACAGAAATGTTTTTAGAATGTGTACAAGAATGGAGAAAACATGTTAACAAAATACTAAAAACATATTTATCGATGTAAAATCAGTAATTTAAGTCGTATTTCTAGTTGATTATTGTAGTAAAACATTAATGTTCACTCTATTTATATTACGAGGCCTAATAGTAAATCCTTCATTGTACTAATCTTTCCGTAATCGAGGTTGCCATACAATTCTGTATTCATTCAGAGTATAACTGTATTTTATTACTCGGGTTTATATGAAAGTGGGATTTCAGTTTATGAAATATGGTGCGTCACTAATGCATGCACATGGAGTACGACGAGGTACGTGGTATGATGAATGACTGCCCCTAAGTAACATCCCCGGTCACTATGCTTCCCCATCCACCCACCCCACTTAATTCATCACAGTTTCTTTCTCTTCGTCATTGTCGGATTTATAGCGACAAGGGAGACCTGCTTTCATCTCGAGTCTTTTTTTTTGTAGTTAGATAATCACTGACTTTAATTTCGGTCAATTCAAACCAACTAAATGAAATTTATCGTAAGATGTGTAAGAATTCTATTTCTGACTATTTAAAAAATGTTGTACTTGTCTTCGATTATACATAACTAGGGGCTCAGCCCATGCTCGCTTCTCTCGCCAAACCGCGGAGACCCACGGCGAAGTCAATGCAAACAGATTATTGTATACTCTGATATTTTCACATATATGACGATTGAGCTATGCATAGGTAACCACCTATGCATAGCTAATGTAAGACATAAACATGACCATCCAAAATAATTCTAATTGCTTCATAGGTTATAATTTCACCATTAATATTTTAAATAAATTTACATACCAAATTTCATGAAAATCGGACCAATAGTGTCTTCTCTGGTCGTGTATACATACAGACAGACTGACAGACAGACACCACTCTAAAAACACTTTTTTAGGTTCAGGGAGCACCAAAACAAAAAATTCCACTAAAAATATTTTTGGGTTCAGGGAGCACCAACACAGATAATTGCACTAAACAATTTTTTGGGGTTCTGGGAGCACCAAAACAGATAATTCAACTGAAAATTCAAATTCGAACATTTTTACGAAAACAATACTTTCTCCATATACTACGTATAGGGTGGAGAAAGTAAAAAGCTGATTTTGGTGTAGTATAATGAAATAGTATATACTAGGGGGACCCCTGCGTGCTCCGCACGACAACCCCCGATATAACCTTCTAAAAATATATGTTATGTTTCTTTTATAATATAGGTGTAGGATTAATAATAACCTCAAAACTAAGATGATAAATAATGTTAAATGTTCAAATCAAATTATTTCGTATATTTTGTAACAACAGTTATAATAAAAGTTAAAAGAACCAGTAAGGCTCAGGTGTAGGCCTACACTTAATCAAAACCCTTACCAAAATGTTACTATCAATTACCGTATATTACCAATAAATAGGCCTACTATAATATGTCTTATTTATTTTTAATTAGGATGTAACATAGTTTTTTCTTATTTTTAAATTCCTTAAAGCAAGTTTTTATTGGTTTGTGTGTGTTGAAACATGTGTTGGTTGAGCCTAGGCCTAACTTAACATATTATCTTATCTTCTAAAGCGAGAGATAATTGTCTGTCTGCTAAATGGATCTGGAATCTCCGTCTAAGGATTTTTTATTTTTTTATTTTATATGGGGCTTTTGGCCACGAGAAATCGATTGGAAATGGTCACCAGTCTGGGAAAATTCGTTTTCTACGTCTTTTTATTAAATTAAAAAGTGAAATTTGTAAATTTTAAACAATACAAAGCACAGCTGATGCAAATGTTTTCAATGTCATTACAATAATCATCTGTTTTCTTTTAAACGAAGCACAGCTGATGCAAATGTTTTCAATGCCATTACAATAATCATCTGTTTTCTTTTAAACTGTATTTTATTAGAGGTAAGCCTAATGTTGTATCTATTTATAGTTACCATGGCAACGAATACTTCTGCTAAATAAACATACCCTTTATTTAGTTGTTTAATGCTATAGGCCTAACCTAAACGATGTTCACGGAAATTTGCAATAATAGTTATTGACGTGAGCGAACTAGGCCCTGCTTATAATCGAGCTTTAGCTCGGTCTCCTGGTACTTTTGTAATAAAAGCAGGACATCCGAATCAACTGTTTTATCTGTTTTTTAATCAATTGGTTGCTATGGAAATGAATGTAAATACATTGAAGAAGTTGTTTTTTCATTTTAGGCCTAACCTAAAATTATGTTTAATTTATTTTACCTGTCTTAACGGCAACATACACACATGATTTATGTTTTTGTGCACATCTTTGAATGATATAAGTTTCATCTTTCAATTGTTGTTTTTTTTATAGTTTTTCATAATGTTGCTTATTTTTTGGTATTACAGCTGTTAGGCACTATGTGTTTAACGTTCAACTTGATCCTGTGAATTTGTTCCTTGTAAAGTACTTGCCACTAATGATTTTATCTAAGCCAGCTGATTCCTTTTGCTAAAGAAATAGGAATGTTATTATTACTAAACAGATTTACTAACGTTAAAATGAAACATAATAACTGTTTTAAAAAATATTACACAAATTTTATTGAATTATTAGACACATTATTGTAATTCCACTCCACTTTTTGTATTAGTATACAATTTTTGCTTTGTTTAATCCTTTTGTCAATGACTAACAAAATGTTAAAACCTTTCCGTGTATGTTGGTATGGGCACATCCAAATCGAGCCAATCCCTCAGGTCATTTTCGATGGGTCGTAAAATGTCCCCCTTCCACCCAGTCAAATCGAGCCAGCTCCAGCCAGCCGTGTTAAAAGAATTCTGCCAGGTACAAAAATTATCACTTTACAGGTACCGTCTTATCACTTTATAGAATTAGAATAAAAAAAAACTAGAGGACTTACCTAAACTGTTTAGTCACAGTATTTTGCCAATAACAGTATGATTATAATATTTGTATAATTATAATATTTCGTCGTATTATAATTACGAGAAAGGTGGATGCTCTTTAATAATGTTTAATGTTGTCTAAATACGCCTTACTGAAAATATGGAATAGTCTACAAAACTTCTGCTTCAGTGATTTCAAGGGTTGAATAGCTGGCTCGATTTGGATGTGGTCCGAGGGTCACCCTTAAGCCTCTGGCTCCATTTGGATGTTTTTGGGTAGGCGGAGTAGGTAGACTGGCTCGATTTGCCAGAGCCCGTTGGTATGCGCCAAAATACACAGTGCTGAAATTAAAATAACTGCGGTTGGTTTTTAGAACAGCTGATTACATTATATATTGTTGCCAGGCCACGTTGCTTATTATTACTTTCTTGTTTGAGGTTAGTTAACGCTATAATGGTACTTAAAACTCTAGAGAAAGTTTTCATCATACGGAACAAGTCGTTCCGGTGGTCCTAGTTTAATGTGAACTGCTGTAGAGTTTCAAGAGCAATTTCACAAACAGCCAAGTAATGCCGTAGTGGTAAGTGTTGTTGAAAAGTCGGGTAGTGTTTTGACTCAGCGACAAGGGTGTGTAGTGTGTAGGCAGTACACAAACTTTCACTACGAATGATAACTACTGTAGACTTCTTCAACAAGTCCTCCAGTCTCCGAAATGTAGCTTTCATTGGACATCTTAAAAAATGAACATCAGTAATAGGCCTACGTCTTTGAGAAGAATGTTTAAAACCCTTGGTGAATTTCCGTATAATTTACAATCTGGTCAACCTTATATGTTAAGGGACAAAAAGACGGAATAGTTTATTGCGCGTTAATGTTAGCAATAAACTATGAAAATCCTGGGTAACTTTGAAAATGTATGAAAGTCATGTACAGCTAAACGGTTTCAGCAACAAACAAACAACATTTCAACATCCTGACGATGTCGTAGAGAAGCCACAACATTGTGAAAGGTGCGCTGTATCAGGGAGAAGCACACTGGGTCCGTATTTCGTTGAACGTAATAACGGGAATGTTTGTAAACCAGGTTCGTTAAATTACAGAGAGAACATCCTTCAATCCCGATCTGAAGAGGTTTGGCCAGCCTCCAATCCCGGCTCATTTTTCGAGTTAGAACCTTGACCTTGCGGACTCGGATTATAGATTGCTTCCCTTCGCTCGCAGCGGGCCACCGGCCATCGGCCTCTGAAGGTTCTCCGACGGTAAGAACGAAAACACCCGCTTTGCTAGTTTGCACACTGACCTCGCATTATGGGCTTCGCTTCTCGAGTTTGCATCCCAGTGGTCGACTTCGGATCAGAAGATGCTGCCCGGTAAAATTCCTCTCGTGGATTTTAACCGGGTACTTTTATGGTTATTTTACGTTTTGATACCAGATGGCCTATGAGATCGTGTAAAACACAAAATGTGCAAAATGTCCTTTATTTTTTAGACAAAACCCCAAAAATGTTTCATTCCAGTAAGAAAAATCTGAAAAAGTTTAACTTCCTGTCAAAAAAACGTGCCTCCAACCTCTATGTAGAAAACCAATGTGTGAACCAAATTTGGACCAAATCGAGCGTAATATTCGGCCGTTAGAGTGCGAAAACACATACAGATATAATGACACCCCAAAATGTCTTCTGATCATGATCGATGCTCATTGACTACTCTCGACCTCAGGTCTCACCATAAGAGTCACTGCAACAACTCATCTTTCCTATGGAAATTCAAATATACCAGAATTCGAAATTGAACTGTATCAGGATGAAATGCATATCTTTTTAAGTCTCTAGAATTAAAAATGGAAAGAACACTGACATAGACGGTTGTTCCGATTCAAGGTTTGGTTGATAAAAAAATGTGTATAATGTATCCATTTTTTTATATTTCCAAGTATTTCTAAAACTCAACCTTGCTGTTAGGTGAGCCCTAAAAACCGTAGCTTGCTATTTATGCAGGATCGTATTGTTTTCATTGAAATAAATAAAAAATGTTCAGTAACATTCTATCGTGCATAAACCATATGCGTTGTCTGGTAACTAGGGGCACATCTTCCATGTAATTGTTTAAGTCGTGTTGAAGAAAGTGTAAATAGTGATAGATATGCCTAGTGGACATACTTTATTTGTCAACCGATTCCAATAAATAGAAAATTGCTGTTGAAAATACAAAACTGCAGTTGGTGCAGTTACTTTTGTTGCTATTTTGATAACAATTTAGCATTTGATACGTTTTTAGCATTATTGAAGCGTGTTATCAGTCGCCATTTTGAAATGGTTAAGAGCCACATTTGAATTTTTAATGCATTTCAGAGCAATGGATTTTATCTTATTTATTAAAACTATTAACATTAAAAAAATCGATGGTTTTAAGCTAATTTTGGTTGTTGTAGACAATTATCAAGAAATTATGTTTTTAGTATTTTGTCGATAACTTGGTTATCCCTTGACCTACAGAAATAAAAAAATAAAAAATGTTGTCTGTCGTTAAAGAATAAAAATATTTTGCCTGTTGTACAATTTTTGTAAAGTTAACGGTTTTCAAGATATTCCATCTTAAAGATTTGTCGCGGCAGCTATTATTAAAATAATAAAAATAAATTCTATGTGTTTGGTACACTTGTAAATCTTAACATAAAAAATTCTTATTAAAAATTTTAACTCGATATCTCATCTATTTCTGGAGTTACAGTGAGTTTTTGTAAAAAAAACAAAATGGTGTATTGCGACTAAACAAAGCCGAATTCGAAAAAAATGTTACTGAACACTTTTTATTTATTTCAATGAATGCAAAACGATCCTGTAAAGCCCGCTACGGTTTTCTGGGACACCCTGTACATATAAAATGTTTTAAATGCCGATAATTTTGTCTTTTTATAAAAACAATTTTTCTTGAATGTTGTCTTTATTATAATTATTCATTTCTCCACTTGTTGTATTCATTTCTCCAGTTTGTCATTAAACAACTGTGTCAATACTTTATAAACGTACTAGCTGAATACCCGTGCTTCGCTACAGCGAATTTGTTTGTTGCATCACCATGATTTATAATTAATTGTCATAGTATTCTCTCATTTTCTTTTATCTATTATTATTAAAGTGAATTATAACATTTATATTCAATTACTTTGGTATTTATTGTTCACTGGTCAATTGTCAATTGTCTTTGTCATGGTATGTGTGTTAAATAAATTGAATAAGTAAAAAATTCAGAGTGAAGAGCGTCTTTTTTTTCAACCGTTAAATCTACAGACTGGTAAATCACAGTCTTAGCTTGATATCTGCAGCATCTTTAACTGCGAATGCATAGATCGGGTTAGTTTTGATTAGGTTACGTCTTAAATATTTTCTTAAAGTTAATAAGTTCAAAATATCAGCTCTCTAGCTTTAAGGAAAGAATACAAATTAGTATATTGATTGTTTTTAGGGTTTGTTATTACATTTTCAACTCTTAGCGGCACGTAACGAAATGTACAACTGGTTTAATTTTTATGTGTATCGTGTAAGAAATAAATGTACAAAATTTCAGCTCTCTAGTTTTAAGGAATGTATGCATATTAATAATTATTGTTTTTAGGGGGTTAACACATTTTCACTCCTAGCAGCAAGTAACAAAATGTAAAAGTCATTTACTTTTCATATGTGTTTTGTAAGAAATATATGTAAAAAATTTCCGCTCTAAGGAAAGTAAACAAACAACATATATTGTTTTAGGGGATGTTTCAACCCTTAAAGGTCAAATATTTTAAAATCCTATCTTAGAGCGAATATAGCGAATATGAGCAATATGTGAACCAAATATTTCACGTTCCTTAACGGTATTAAATTAATATTTATAGTTATAGGGGTTGTTACTAAATGTTCACCCCTTAGCAGAACGTGATAAAATGGTAAAACTGCTTTATTTTGTATATGTATCTTCTAAGAAATAAATGTACAAAATTTCAGCTTTCTTGCTTTAAGGAAAGTATAACAAACAATGTTTATTTTTTTATGGGTTGTTTAAACCCTTAAAGGCCAAATATTTTAAAATCCTTTCTTAGTTCGCCTCTAGCCCCTATTGAGCAATATGTATTTTATGTATACCAAATTTCACGTTCCTAGGCGGTATTCAATTAATATTTACAGTTTTAGGGGTTGTTACTACATTTTCACCTAGTAGCAGAACGTTACAAAATGTAAAACTGGTTTACTTTTTATATCTATCGCGTAATAGTGTAAGAAATAAACGTAAAACATTTTTGTTTTCTAGCTTTAAGGAAATTATAACATCCAATACCTATTTTTTTATTGGTTGTTTCAACCCATAAAGACCAAATATTTTAAAATCATTACTTAGTTTGCCTTTAGGTCCTATGAAAAATATGTGTACCAAATTTCACGTTCCTAGGAGATGGGGTTTTTGAGATATATAACAAACAATAATTATTGTTTTAGGGGTTGTTTCAACCCTTACAGACCAAATATTTTAAAATCCTTTCTTAGTACGCCTCTTGTCTCTATGACAAATACTTATACCAAATTTCACGTTTCTAGAAGGTAAGGTTTTTGAGATATATAACAAACAATATTTATTGTTTTAAGGGTTGTTTCAACCCTGAAAGGCCAAATATTTTAAAATGCTTTCTTAGTGCGCCTCTAGTGCCTATGAGCAATATGTATACCAAATTTCAAGTTCCTAGGTGGTAAGGTTTTGGAAATATTTAACAAACAATATTTATTGTTTTAGGGGTTGTTTCAACCCTTGCAAGCCAAATATTTTAAAATCATTTCCCCTGTGGCAAATACATGTACCAAATATCACATTGCTAGGACGTAAGGTTTTTGATATACATAACAAACAATATGTATTGTTTTAGGGGTTATTTCAACCCTTACAGGCCAAATATTTTAAAATCCGTTCTTAGTGTGCTTCTAGTACTTATGGTATGAGTACCAAATTTCAAGTTCCTAGATAGTTTGGTTTTTGAGATATATAACAAAGAATATTTATTGTGTTAGGGGTTGTTTCAACTCTTGCAGGCCAAATATTTTAAAATCATTTCCTAGTTCGCCTCTTGAACCTGTGGAAAATACATGTACCAATTTTCACATTCCTAGGAGGTAAGGTTTTTGAGATATTTAACAAAAAATATGTATTGTTTTAGGGGTTATTTCAACCCTTACAGGCCAACAATTTTAAAATCCGTTCTTAGTGTGCCTATAGTGCCTATGAGCAGTATGTGTACCAAATTTCAAGTTCCTAGGTGGTATGGTTTTTGAGATTTATAACAATGAATATTTTTTTTAGGGGTTGTTTCAACCCTTGCAGGCCAAATATTTTAAAATCATTTCCTAATTCACCTCTTGCCCCTGTGGAAAATACATGTACCAAATTTCTCATTCCTAGGAGGTAAGGTTTTTGAGATATTTAACAAACAATATTTATTGTTTTAGGGGTTGTTTCAACCCTTACAGGCCAAATATTTTAAAATACGTTTTTAGTGTGCCTCTAGTGCCTATGAGCAATATGTGTACCAAATTTCAAGTTCCTATTATTTATGGTTTTTGAGATACTGTGATCAGTGAAATATTCCCCTAAACCACCAAAACTACCACTAAAAATTTGAATATCAAAATGAAATTTCTTTAGTTTTCCTATTTCTATCACAAAGTATACTCATGCCAAATTTCATTTCTCTAGTTTCATTGGAAGTGGGAGAATTAGTGATGAGTGAGTGAGTGAGTGAGTGAGGGCTTTGCCTTTTATATGTATAGATAATTGTCTCGATGTTAATTTAGGCTACAACGAAGAATAATTTTTACTTTCTCACTATACTATAGTATAAAGTATAGTGATCTAAAAAAAATCGATGTAGAGATTTTTGTGGAAATATCCGTTTTGGGACCCGATGAGTCCAAAAAAAGTGGTTTTTACAAAATGTCTGTTTATATGTCTGTATGCATGTCTGTATGTCTGTATGTATACAAAGCTTGAGCGAAAACTAGTCGATAGATTTCAAACAAATTTGTACCAGACATATCAAGTAGGCCTGCATTAATGCACGAAAAACGGTTTTGAAAAAATTGGAAAAACAACCATCTTTTTGGCAAAAAAACTCCCAAAAAATCAGTTATTATTTTTTTATAAAAAACCGGCTATAACGATTTTGATAGAATTTGGCTTATTTGTAGCCTTTAATGCACCCTGTCATATGCAAAAAATCGTACCGTTTATAAAAATTATCGTTTAGTTAATAATAATAATAACTGATTTTTGGTGTGTTTTTGGCCATAAAGTGGGTTGTTTTTCAAAATTTTTCAAAACTTTTTTTCGTGCATCTATACAGGCCTAATTGATGTGTTTGGTGCAAATTTGTTCGAAATCAATCGAATAATTTTATCTCTAGCTAATAATAATAGCCTAATAATATTTATTAGTTAATCTCCTAGTTTAAAATCACCTCTCCTACCCCTCCTACAATTATGAAGTCGCTGTGAATCTGTTTAATAATTTAAATATGTTTGTGAGGAAGTATGTGCCAGTTTCTGGTACCGTTTATTTACGATGTAAAATTACACCAACAATTTGTTTCTGGATTAGTATTATTTGTTTAACCCTCCAACTGCTGATTATCGCGATCGCGATAGGTTTGGGTGCGTTTACAGGGCTGTTATCGCGATCGCGATAGCATTAAACATAGCATTAAAACTAAATCAGATTTTTACCTAAGAAGTTAACGTGCCTGATTAGGACGCTTGAAATCCAGTTCGAATCTGGGTGAAGACCATGATTGTTTTGTCTAGAAGGGGGAAAAACGAAGAAAAAATGATTTTAGGTAGTCTGTCGGTTCTTTTCGTAGCGTTCCACATCTTTAAATATAAAAAATCATGAACAAATAAAAATCGTGACAATATTAAATTTGTCGATACTAGCTAAACAGTAAAGGATGTTTATACTCTATCCAACCCCAAAATGAACAGAATTTATTTCTAAACGCAATGTCTTAGGTACAGCTTCGCATCGAATACTTAATTTCAGCAAGGATATGTAGGAGGCATCAGCTCCTATAAAAGCGAGTGTACGTCCGTGAGTAACAATATAGTATAACAGCTGATTTCACCCATCATCTGTAATACTTAAACAAAATCTATCGTAGATTATACTTTGGGGTTATGTTTAAACTAAAATCAATAATATTTTAATGCCTTGTGAAGTATTTTTTTTTTTTTTAATTACTTTGGGTTATTATATTTTTGTTTAATCGTCTAAGTGGCAGACTGCTCAATTGAAATTGAGATGTCTCAGACAACACAACTTGTATCGAATATTTCACATACTAAATATTATCAAATCTCAATAAAACAAAAACCATTGAAAAGAAAATGTTTTAGACTTAAATTTTTACTCCTACAAATTTCTTCTAAAAAGTATATTTACATATGTAATCATCGTTGTAAAATTGTAGTTGCCTAAATCAATATTGATGCCGCGCTAGAAAGCATAAGCAAATGACTCAAACTCGTCACTTTTTAAAGGCAAATAATCGTTAGACAGACTTGTTTTGAGAAGAAGATAAGGACACCACTAGATTTGTCAAGATTTTAAATTTCTACCACGATCTAAACATTCTCCACTCTTATAGTTTTTTAGATATGATATTGTCTGTAAACCCTTGCCATTGGACAGTTTTCAAAAAATGAGAAAGCTCATTTTGCAATCGATGTGTATCTATTACAAATCTATAATCTAAAGGCAGTATTCTTATAATAGTTTTTATATCGATTTGAAGTGGACGTTCTATATTTTCGTTTAATATAAGTAAAACCTGGTTTAGTGTTCCGAACTATTCGTGTATTTCCGTGAAATATGTACATTTTCAACGCTCTAGGCGCGTTAGCCGATACCTCTTCATGTCTGGCTGGAACTATACACTGTAAGTTTGTGAGAATTTTGTTCAGTTGTTGTAATTTAGTGGAATAAGTTTTTAGAATAAATTAATATATTTAAAATTTTCAAGTACAGTACAACCTCGTTAAATTGGACCAGCCGGAACCACGGCCGATCCGACATAACGAAAAACCGTGTTAGCCGGAGAAAGAGCATAAAACATCAAAAAATTAAAAGACACTGAATACTTACAATATTTTCCTTTATTACGGAGAAAAACACTATACAAATATTAACTGGTCACAATAAAACGAAAAACACTTCTGTGGACTGTCTACTTTTTGGGGAAAAAGCTTGTAAGTTTCTGTTGCGTCAACTTCGAGTAACGTTTACTCGACGGCAAACAAACTCGGCGGAAACACGATCATCGAGCAGTACGCTACAACTATGCGCTCGTATAAAGCAATAGCGCTATCAAAATGCATATTTTTTGCAAACCGGTCCGGGTTACCCGGAGATCCGACTTAAAGGGGGCCGACAACGAGGTTGTACTGTATACAGTTCAATTCTATGATTCTCAACAATTTGGCATAATAAAACTTTATTTTTGGGTAAAGCATATAATCCCTATTAAAAATGGTTGATCGTGAAATAGTCTAAAAAGAAGTTTTCAAGCCCTGTATTCAAAAAAAAATTCTATACCCCCCCCCCCCAGACAGCCCCCCGGCTGGACCCGCCCATGTTTCTTAGTCAACTCCTATAAAAGCGAGTGTACGACCGTACGTACATACGTACGTGAGTAAAATATAATATAACAGCTGATTTCACCTATCATCTGCAAACCCAGTGTAAATTGTAGTTTGGGGTTATGTTTACAACTTCAACCGTTATAATTTCTTGTGAAGTTGATTTTTTTTAAATATGAGTTATATAGAACTAATGTATGCTATAACATAATATACATTATAATATTTGCTTTGAGGTTATAAACTGTATGTATATACAACCTTTTATCATCAATATATTTGTTTATACAAATTTAAAGAAGAGACCTATTCGTTTAACTTCGGTAACATTCGTACATCTTCGTATAACATATAAACATATTCGATTATTAATTTCTTCACTTTAATATTAATAACTTCTAAATCATTTGATATATCAATATAATATAAAAAGCAATTAAAAGATGGTATTTTTTTTATCTTTCTTTAAATATTTAATAACGTGTGTAAATAAAAATGTTTAACAAATTGGCCTATAGTTTTATAATCCTTATTATTGTACACATTTACCAAGTTAAAAATTCCCGTCAGCATAGTTATGTAGGCCTTAGGCCTAATGTTGCTTTTAAATTGTTTGTTTTTTAAATCATGTATTTCTGATGTGTATCTAATTAATGGTTGCCTCCTATGAGCGCCCTGTCCTACGAGCGCCATGTCCATCTAGCGCCCACTCTCGGGTTGACGAGGGTCAGAGAGGGGTTGACAGGTCTAGGAGCTTTCCAACGAGTGCCGCATTTCTGAGTCACCCCCTTCGACCACCTGTACTTGTTAGTATTTACTGATCGATGAATTGACACGATCAGTGACATCGAAAAACATTCCTTAAATATGACCCATATGCTTGTATTTAAAACCTTTCTTATAGATAATCGCAACGATATATAGTTTATAATATTACAGTATCGTTATTTCAATAGCCGTTGTCGGATTTGTAAAACTAGAACTAAAAAAATGATAAAAATATAACAAATTATTTCCAAAAATATTCTTAAACAAAATACCTCCCAAATCTTTTATTTGGTATTTTACCAGGTGCTATTTACTGAATCACTGCTTCTAGTAAGTTGTAGATACCTAAATATGAAACACCTCAATTCTGTCCTAAATTAAACGGTAATTTTTGTAATCAGTGCCATACGTGTTATAAGCACGTGTATAAACTATTTAATATGCCAGTATTAGGTCATGTCCCTCAAAAGGGTCGCCGGAATACTACCCCCCGGAAAACTACCCCCCCCAAGCAGGTTCCTACGTCATTTTGACGTCAGAGATCAGGGGGGGCAGTTTTCCAGTCACGCACACTCAAGTTTCGATATAATTAGAATAAAAAAAACTAGAGGACTAACCTAAACTGTTTAGTCACAGTATGTTGCCGATAACAGTATAATTGTAGGAACCTGCTTGGGGGGGGGTACTTTTCCGGGGGGTAGTATTCCGCATCCCCCCTCAAAAGCGGATTTAATATTTCTAAATATAACTTGAATAGTTTAAAGAAAATGTCAACTTTAATACCTCTTAAATATTCTATTAGTGGAAGAAAAGTGCGAAAAGGTTCATTGTTAGCGCCAGACAGGATTGCGTGCCCACTTAT
Organism: Philaenus spumarius; assembly: GCA_018207615.1. Lineage (NCBI taxonomy): Eukaryota > Metazoa > Arthropoda > Insecta > Hemiptera > Aphrophoridae > Philaenus > Philaenus spumarius. The sequence continues at coordinate 6,111 of JAGFPH010012500.1, read as the reverse complement.
AATCAAAGGCACCTCTAAATCAAGGTGGGCCTGTCATGAATCATCGCACATGGTATACGCATGCTTATATTACGTTTAACATTTTTATAACATTTGTAGCTGATTTGAGGGGATTCATATTTAGGTTAGAAGTAAATACTACAAGAAGTACAGGTGGTCGAAGGGAGTGACACAGAAATGCGGCGCTCGTTGGAAAGCTCCTAGACCTGTCAACCCCTCTCTGACCCTCGTCAACCCGAGAGTGGGCGCTAGATGGACATGGCGCTCGTTGGACAGGGCGCTCGTAGGAGGACACCCTAATTAATCATCCTGTGATTTTTCACGGGGCTTACTAGTTTTACATAAAATTATGCTCTGAGTTACAACTTCCACAATAAAACCAATCACTGCTAGCAATGCCCAAAAAATGAGCGTATGATTTCTATGCGTATTGCGTATGAAGTAGGCCTAATCTATACTATGTATATATAAGAGGCTTTGTCCTGATTGAATGACTGACTGACTCACGGTATATAGAATACTAATTAGTATTCTATATACCGTGGACTGACTGACATAGAATTAAACTAGTTAATTCTAATAGTGGAGCAAAAACTACTTAAGTAGAAGAGCAAAAACTACTTAAGATACAAACACGAAAAATTATGGTAATTATTTTAATTTGGTTTATCATTTGAATTTTACAAATTGACAACAAAATTATTAATTCTTAAAATATATAACAATGTCAGTAGAAAATTTTAATATATGAATAGACACAGTTAAATGTCTATTAATTGTCAATACATTCAATAAACATAAAATGTTCGTTCATCAGTCTAGGCCTAACCTAAAATTATTGTGTGTATATTTAATTTATTTTACCTGCCTTAACGGAAACATATTACATACTGTACAATAAACATACACAATAATTTTAGGTTAGGCCTAGACTGAAGAAGAAACATTTTATGTTTATTGAATGTATTTAGGCTACAATGAATGGACATTTAACTGTGTTTACCATCTTAGCTTTGATGTTATAATTAATTCATTATATAATAACATTTATTATAATAACGAACATTAAACGTATAAAAACTGTAAAATTTGTATAAAAAACAATCTAATACTAAACGGCAATTGAAAGATTAAAATTATGTGTGTATGTTGCCATTAAGGCTGGTAAAATAATTGAAGAAAAGGCGTGATGAACTTCCTTCCTGTAAGGGGTCCCACGACCGCACACATTTACTTTTTTTATTTTAATTAGGCCTATCATTTATATTTTTAAAAATGTACAACAATTATTAATTGGTATCTACTTATATTAGGCACTTCCAGTAATCGGACCCCCTCAACCTTATACTTGAATTAAAGCACTCGACGAGAAACTTGTGGAAAAATTGCCAGAATTTAATTTTGGAAGCACCTTTTGGGCGGAAATGTTTTTTAGATTTTTTCAATTTTTTCATTTTTTCAATTTGAGCATGTTTAGTAAGAAAGCGGTAAGAGATAGAAAAAAAATGTTAAATAAAAAAGTTGTAGAAAATTAAATTTCAAACCAACGATTTTCCGTTAGATTCAAGATCCAATCATCCATTGGTTTGTAAGACCACGCCGGGCGTCCGGCGCGATTGTTGAACGTGATGACCACGTCAACGCTAGAACAGAGTGGATGCAAGAGCATTGGCATGGTTTCTTAGACCACGTCCGGCTGCCGACGCGACGTCGCGTCAGCTGTTCGAAGGTTCGGCGTGATATCTCGGCGTGGTACGCTCTGGATAGGTCTCAGTCTATTTCGGCGTGGTTTCACTGCGCAATATACTGCTTTTAATTTCTTTAAGCAACTTGTTTTAGTAATTGCTGTGAAATATTTAGCTGTATTAACTTATTATTTTATTGTGTATTACTAAGCATTATGGAGTCTAAGGTTTTCACGAGTGAATTGGATGATAAGTTGATAGATCTGGTTCAAAATAATCCAGTTCTCTACGATTTTTCCTAAAAAAAAACTAAAAAGATGCCATGGAAAAAAACAATATTTGGAAACAAATTTCCGAGGAACTTGGGAGAGAAAGTCTGTTTTTAACTGTATTGTTTAAACTGTGAACTAACAAAAATAAAAAATTAAGCCTTACCTAAAAACCAAAGATGAATCATCGTGATGCACAGCAATGGTACGCAATGGTACATACTACATGGTGCAGCCAAAGGGAAACATCATTTTTCATTTTTTCTTGTGTAGAACAAATTAAAAGTTTGTACTTTATTATTAAATGAGATACTTCAAAAATAAATTACATACATTTTTAAAGGAAGTTTACAGTATTAAATTAAAACATTTTTTTTACATCTTCGTTAAAAAAAAGTTTATAGCTTTGGGATGCCATATTTGTTAAAGATATTATAAACATTTCCTTAACTATGTAAAAGGTCAACGGGAAGTCTGAATATCTTCGGTACCCCTTCACAAAACAAATTATTCTAATGCTACCATTTTTAAAGTTTTCCTTGTAGCTATTTCTCAATTGTTGTAAAAGAAAAAAACGTTCAATTACTACTCGATGTTGGTATCTTTGAAAAGCACATTAGTTTAATGATAATTATTAATGTAATAGACTCAAACAAAAAATATACAGTGATGCAAAATTAATTTAATGATAAGAACTTACGCTTGCAATACAAAGGGTTCAATTTAACAAAAATAATTATTGTTAAAGGTTTGATAAAAATGTTTGTCTGATCACTTTCGAAAAAGAAAAATTGTTTGATCACGTACTTGATGATTTAGTCACTTTTCTGAATGGCATTCAGCTGCCAATTCACAGAAATCTTTTCACTGCAAAAGAAGTCTTTAAACTTTTCTCGTACGTAGAAAGCCAAACGTGTTCCTTTTCTTCCTGTTGTTTTCTTTTCTTCTGTTGTTCTTTTCTCTACCTTCTCTGTATCAAATTTTCTGTAGGTAGAGGAAGTTTATCTTCGTCTTGGTTGGAGCAACGAATTTTTGCCACTCTAAACAAATTGTGGAAAACATCCGCAGCTAGAATCAGGTTGTCAACAGTTTCAGGAGTGATAGCAATTTGTGTAAAAAATACTGTAAAGTACTGGGATAGGATCCCAAATACATTTTCACTGTACCGCCATGCTCGACAATGTCTGTAGATGAATACAAACCATACACCTTAACCTAAAAATTACATATTTTTCAGAGGCAAGTTCCAAGCTATGAAACAGGAACTAAGTTTTACTATGAGTGTAGGCCTATGTGCGTTTAAACACTTTTTCTAATGGAATTGAGCTGCCAATCCACTGAACAATTTTCATTGCAAAAGAAGTCTTTAAACTTGTCTCTTACACTGTAAGCTAACTGAGTTGCTTTCCTGCCAGTTGTAGCAACATCATAATTCTGACACTCGCAACTATATATGAGGTCTAGTTGCTTTCACAGAGCAAGAAATAGATTCGCGCCGTCAAATACGAGCTTTTTACAAACCAGTATTGCGTTGAATCACGGCGTGATGTAAGTAACGCTGGCTTCACCGACTTGCCGCTCTTGAACATCACGGCGTAGTTATCACGGCGTGGTTATCGCAGCGTGGTCTTACAAACCGAGGCTCCGGTTTCTAAGACCACGTCGAGCGTCCGGCGCGATTGTTGAACGTGATGACCATGTCAACGCTAGAACAGAGTGAATGCAAGAGCATTGGCGTGGTTTCTTAGACGCTCTGGATAGGTCTCAGTCTATTCCGGCGTGGTTTCACGGCGTGGTTTCACTGCGCAATATACTGCTTTTAATTTCTTTAAGCAACTTGTTTTTGTAATTGCTGTGAAATATTTAGCTCTATTAACTTATTATTTTATTGTGTACTAGCTGAATACCCGTGCTTCGCTACTGGGAATTTGTTTGTTGCATCACCATGATTTATAATTAATTGTCATAGTATTCTCTCATTTTCTTTCATCTATTATTATTAAAGTGAATTATAACATTTATATTCAATTACTTTGGTATTTATTGTTCACTGGTTGCCCGTCAATTGTCTTCGTCATGGTATGTGTGCTGAATAAATTAAATAAATACAAAATTCCGAGTGAAGAGCCTCTTTTTTTCAATCGCTAATCTACAGACTGGTAAATCACAGTCTTAGCTTGATATTTGCAGCGTCTTTAATTGCGAATGCATAGATCGGGTTAGTTTTGATTAGGTTACGTCTTAAATATTTTCTTAAAGTTAATAAGTTCAGCTCTCTAGCGTTAAGGAAATAATACAAATTAGTATTGATTGTTTTTAGGGTTTGTTATTACATTTACAACCCTTAGCAGCACGTCACGAAATGTAAAACTGGTTTACTTTTTATGTGTATCGTGTAAGAAATAAATGTACAAAATTTCAGCTCTCTAGTTTTAAGGAATGTATGAATATTAATAATTATTGTTTTTAAGGGTTGCTAACACATTTTCACTCCTAGCAGCAAGTAACAAAATGTAAAAGTCATTTACTTTTCATATGTGTTTTGTAAGAAATATATGTAAAAGATTTAAGCTTAAAGGAAAGCAAACAAACAACAAATATTGTTTTAGGGGTATATGTTTCAACCCTTAAAGGTAAAATACTTTAAAATCATATTGAGCGTCTATGAGCAATATGTGAACCAAATATTTCACGTTCCTTAACGGTATTAAAATAATATTTATAGTTATAGGGGTTGTTACTAAATGTTCACCCCTTAGAAGAACTTGATAAAATGGTAAAACTGCTTTATTTTTTATATGTATCATCTAAGAAATAAATGTACAAAAGTTAAGCTTTCTTGCTTTAAGGAAAGTAAAACCAACAATGTTTATTGTTTTATCTACGACCATTGCAATAAACACCAATAACGCTATTACAAGTAACATCAGAAAGAGGTACATTACAAACCAAAAGCCAACCCGATTAGGTAATGATATCTTTACCTAACAGGAGTCACTTTACATAATAGGCTCTAGACCAATGAGAGCTCGTCATTTGACGGAAGTAGAGTTGTAATAAAAATAACGCCATTCGTACATCAGCTGATTGTACCCATACGTTCCGGATGTTAGTGTGTTATTGTAACTAACCTCAAACGTGAGTTGATGCATTCCGCAAACATGAGTGATAGTGATGAATTTTGTTTAACTCCAGAGGAAATTAATACAAAAGCAAATTCGGCTCTGAACAATTTGTTGCCAGAAAAATCTAACACGTTATAATACAAGTGTGTCATCTACTGTGAGTTATTTATTTATATCCCAAATTTCGATTAGCTCACTATATCTTTACTTCACCTTTTTTAGTATGGTTATGAGTAAAAGGAATGTTAATTTCACTCCTGTTAAAAGGGTATCAAATTGAAGAATTATTACACACTTCTTATTTTTTTACACCCTGTATATTTTTGGTCGTAGATAAAGTAGTGTACGCAACGATTGTATTCAGCCTTTAAGCCACTCGTGAGATATTTAGAACACTCGCTTCGCTCGTGTTCCAACTTACATCTCACTCGTGGCTTAAAGGCCTTCATAATACAATCGTTGCGTAAACTACTATTGTGGGTTGTTTTAACCCTTACAGGTTAAATATTTTAAAATCCTTTCTTAGTGTGCCTCTAGCCCTTGTGGAAAATACATGTACCAAATTTCACATTCCTAGGAGGTAAGGTTTTTGAGATATTTAAAAACAATATTTATCGTTTTAGGGGTTGTTTCAACCCTTACAGGCCAAATATTTTAAGATCCGTTCTTAGTGTGCCCCTGGTGCCTATGAACAATATGTGTGATAAATTTCAATTTCCTATTGGTATGGTTTTTGAGAAACTGTGATCAGTCAAAACTACACCTAAACCCCCAAAACTAAACCTAAAAATTTGAATATCAAAATGAAATTTCTTTAGTTTTCCTATTTCCATCACAAAGTGTACACATGCCAAATTTCATCTCTCTAGTTTCATGAGAAGTGGAAGAATTAGTGATGATAAGTGAGTGAGTGAGTGAGTGAGTGAGTGAGGGTTTTTTATATATATAGATAAAGGCCAAATATTTTAAAATCCGTTCTTAGTGTGCCTCTAGTGCCTATGAGCAATATGTGTACCAAATTTCAAGTTCCTA
>JAGFPH010012499.1:0-20675 GCA_018207615.1 Philaenus spumarius | reverse complement strand
ACAACGACGTTGTTTTACATTCTACTGTTAAATGTTGAATACAGGTAAACATACTGTGACTAAATAGGTTAGGTTAGAACCTTTTAGGTATATTTTTTATTATTATTTTTGCATTTCTGTTAGCTCTAGGTTAGCCTAGAGTCGAATAGTAAAGTTGCGCCCAGTTTTTTTCTCTTACAGACTATATTACTGTAACTGGCTGAAGACTCAAAACATTGATTGTTTGACGGACATTTCTTGGAAATAAAGCTGGGTGACAAAACGTTAGGTGTGCAATGTGTTATTAAGTGTTGTGGCAGGCAAAACAGGGGAGGGGGAGTGTGAGTTTGATTCCCATCTTGCTTCCGCGGCAAGAAGCAATTGACAAAGCGGCATCCTTTGTTTCTTTTTCTACGTCTGTTGCTTTTTACTGAATTTCGTGGGAGCAAAATATGTAAGGTAATATTTGTAACGTAGTGAGTAGGCCCCTAATATGTTGAGCAGCAAAAAGTTTCAACAGCATTAGACGTGATGAACGTACGAAAATAAGAGACTTGGCTTTAAAAAAAATCTTAAAGAACAGAAAATCTTAAAGTTAAAGAACAGAAAAAATAACTGATTCTTTAAACAATGACACAGTCCATATAAATGTAATTTCAGTTTTCAAAGTTTATGTAAGTTTAAAATGTTTATACAATAAAATGGTTGCAATCACGTCTTATTTGCTTGTTTATTTATGAAATATGTAGGTTATTTTTAGATAAAATTCTATTTTTTACGGGACCCTCGGATCAACCGACCATACAGGTAACCGGTCAGGGTCTCGGTCCCGATCAGACCGGTTAAGAGGGGTTCTACTGTATATATAAATAACTAGCTGAATACCTGTGCTTCGCTATAGGAAATTTGATTGTTGCATCATCATGATTCATAATTAATTATCATATTTTTCTCCCATTTTCTTTCATCTATTATTTCATGAAAGTTATTCAATTAGTTTGGTAATGAAAAATATGTGTAGCCTACCAAATTCCACGTTCCTTTAGGAGATATATGGTTTTTGAGATATTTAACAAACAATATTTATTGTTTTAGGGGTTGTTTCAACCCTTACAGGCCAAATATTTTAAAATTCTTTCTTAGTGCGCCTCTAGTGCCTATGAGCAATATGTGTACCAAATTTCAAGTTCTTTGGTATGGTTTTTGAGAAACTGTGATCAGTCAATCAATCAATAAGTGGTATTTGGCTTTTATAAGTATATAGATATATTTTGTTTCATGCATCAGAGATTTCAATTATAGAGTAGAAGAGTAGTACTTATCCTATATCCAATTATTTAAAAATAAGAAGTTTTCACTTAACCCTTTTAATCCCGGACCAAAAAAATGGAATTCTAAAATGCCAAAATGTGTACAAACACATCACTACCACAAAAATGTCAAAAAATACCAGAGCCATAAGAGGCTTTTTACAGAGTTTTGGTAAAAAATTCATAACTTTGTTAATATGTGTGCTATTGTTATGAGTGAGGTCTTAAAATGTTAGGAATAAAATGTATTACACAATAAAAATGTTTTTATAATTATTAAAAAATGTTTAACCCTCACCTCCTAAATAATAATAATAAATAAAATAAAAACGTTTTTGAGAGACTTTAAAAAAAAAGGAAGACAAATTTACCTGTGGGAAACTATATCATTTCGTTCTAAAAATATTTTTCTGTATATATAAACAAAAATTGTCTTTCTAAATCAAATATCAAACATTTAATAACCTTTTTTATAATTTTATGCTACATGTAAAAACATGTAAAATGAGAATGATACAGCTTACCAAATAAATAACTCAGGAAAAATTAAGTACTCACCAATTTTATATTGTGGTCTTCACTTATATAAATTTGTCTTTTGATAACAACACAGAAATATTTTTATTTCCACCTATATTTATAGAAAAAGTTAACTTTTTAAAAATGACTAGGCTTATAGGCCTTGTTACAGACATTCTTCAATAAGTATTCTGGGTGACATCCTTCCTTAGATAGTTTGATACATGTTAAACGAGCGCTGATAGCGCCATATTTTCAACATCTCTTTATTGGTTAAATGGAAATACCGTGGGCCATGTTATACGAGCGAATCCGTGTAAACCGAGCAGCGTGGTCTGACGTGTTAATACTGCGCTATAAACACTATAGCAGCACAGCGACCAGAGAGGTTAGAAATATTTAATTTGTCCTGGTTCTAGTGGGTATTGTTTATTTCAAAGTGATTATTGTGTACGGAACGTCAAAATAACAAAATGTTTGAGACCAACTTGGCGCTATCAGCGCTCGTATAACATGGTCCTTATACCTAATGCAAGCAGTTCTAAATCTTTTTCACACACTAAAACCAAAACACGCAATAAAATAACCACGAGGAAAGATATCCTGTTAGACAACAACACAGGAATAAACACGAGTAAGCTACTGCATTGACAGTGACATCAATGTTCTAAAATTGATTTACATTTATTTGTTTTGCATTAAGTATTGGTATCTTTAACATTTTTTATTAACACAGCTTGTTATCGTTTATTATTTTGTTATTTTTCTAAAAACGTGGTAATCTTTCTGTTTTTTAATCTGTAAAAATGACACTGTCTGAGCAGGAGAGGATAACTATTTTAATAATGAGGGGCTATGCTGATAGACAGAGAACATTGGATGAAGTATGCGATTTGTTTAATGCTACATTTCCTGATCGTTCTGCAATTAATTGTAAAATCTACAGTGTCCAAAACGGTAAGACGTTTTCATGAAACAGGGAGTGTCAGTGACAAACAACGATCAGGCAGACCTAAAAGCGCAGCTTCTGATGATAAATCATTAGATGTAATACAACATTTCATTGAAAATCCCCATTCCACGTCTCGAAAAACAGCACAGCAACAATATATTAGCCAACAATCTGCACTTAGAATTTTGAAAAATAACAGATTTAAACCTTACAAAATAAAATTAGTTTCAAGAGCTTTTTAACGATGATTTTGATCGCAGAATTGAATTCAGCAAATTAATGATGGAGAATATTGATGCTGATCGAAATTTATTAAACAGGATAAATTTTAGCGATGAGGCTACATTTATGTTGAATGGTGAGATGAATAGACATAACTGTCGATACTGGTCAGACACAAATCCGCATTGGTACAATGAAGCACACACACAGTACCGACAGAAAGTAAACGTTTGGGCAGGTATTGTTGATGGCCAAGTGGTAAGCCCTATCTTTATTGACGGCAATTTAGATTCTGACAAGTATGCAGAAATGTTACTACAACAAATAATACCTATCCTCAAAAACTTAATCCGCGTAAGTTTCACAATGTCTGGTTCCAACAAGATGGAGCACCAGCTCATTTTGGCTGTCAAGTGCGCAACAGTCTAGACGAATATTTCCCGAGGCGATGGATTGGCCGAAGAGGTGCAATAGAATGGCCCGCCAGATCGCCAGACTTAAATCCTCTAGATTATTTCTTTTGGAGGCACATCAAGAATGTTTTTTTTACGGTACAAGACCTGAAAGTACTGCTAGTTTACAGAATAGAATACGGGAAGCTACTCAGGATGTTACTATCGATACACTGAACAATGCTGTCTCTGCCTTTTATGAACGGTTGGGACATTGTCAATTAATGCAGGGTCGACAATTTAAGCACTTACTGCGTTAACTAAAAATTAATTGGTCCACGTAACACATTTTCTAACACTTTTGTTGTATTGTTTTTAATTTTAGAACAGTCCGTTATGTTAATTAATTTGATATTACTACGGAATAATTTAGTGTCGTGATATTATTAATTATTATCAAGAATTTCAGTTTTATCAGTTGAAAATCGAAAATGTTGTAAGAAATAAAAATTCAAAGATCCGACTTAACGAGGTTGTACTGTAATTAAACAAAAACCAAAATGTATGTAAATATTTGTTTAAAGTGTGTGAAATAAACAGTTTGCTGTGTGCTTATGCAAAAGTGTGTTTCAATAAACTAAATAAGTTTGCAGAATCTATTTAATTTGGAAATGGTTTTATCCAGAAAATTTTGTTTCTTGGCAAAATATAACATGATTTCGCCTTTTTTTAATGTAAAAAATAATTGTTGTGGAGAAAAACATTTCATAAAAAATAGTCTTGAATGTTCAAATTTGAAAGTTGGTTGGCTGGTATAAAAATATGAATTTTTACATTATGAGATGCGGATAAGTAAGAGAGGGTACTATTGAAATTTTATTTCATTAAATTGTTTAAAATTAATCTTAAATAAATCTTTGCTTTCAGATTCAACATTTTCGATCATCAGCAAGACATCTATAAAACCATCAACTTGAAAACATCTATACACTATCACCTCTCCAAGGCTCCAATCTGTGTCATTGTGTTACAATTCAGGTATGCTTTTATTTTAAAAAGGACTAAACAGATCATTTTTTATTTCTAACAATATTTGTTTTGTTTACCTAAAGGATATGTTTAACACAAATGTAAGCTACACTCACTTTTTTTTACAATGAACATATTCTTTGTTTTTCTTGACACTGATTGTCAACCTCAACCTGCAATGATTGCACAACTGACTCGGTTTATGAGCAACGTTACGGTGTGTAGTAAACACGTTTAATGGGCTTTTGCCTACCAGAAGATATGTAAACAACTACCGTAGTTTAGAGACAACCGTAAAAAACATTAAAATTTAGTGAATGGTTTTATATATTGGAAAATTGCAGATGGATGTTTAAAGTAATTGTGTGAAAGTTGTTTAATAGTGTGTTTGATCGTGTGAAAGTAGCCTGGATGTTGTCGGTCTTTGCTAAACATAAGTCGGTTCTTTTCATTCATGTTGTCAGAACGGCTTTCATGTTTCTTTCTTCTGTGTTACCACCATTAAGGATTACTATTTGCAAGAAAATGTAACAGGTTTTAATTACATCTTCATTAAAAAATTGTTTATAAGATTTTTCTACCCCAGATATAGTCTAGTATTTCGGTATTTTTAAGTTGTCGTTTTACCAGGTAAAGCACACAGCGGTAAATATCTAAATTAAAAATGTTTTAAAGTTTAAAATTTGACTCTTTTAATTAGGGCATCGTGGAAGACAATTTATAATTTTTAAATGGGAAGCTCAATTGAGTGACTACTTTAAAAAAATCTTGTTTCGACAAAGAAAATGGGTAGGCTACATGTGCTATATATGGATTTCGGGCAACCCAATGGATTTGCAATTATTATATAACTTTATATATTTTCTTAATAAATAAATTACTAAATTTCGATATAAGTTCTCTAACCTGTAATACCGACCTAAAAGTAACAAAACCTAAAGTAACTTACAGTCACAATATTATATTTTCAGTTTATAAATATTTTTATAGATTGGTATCACTACTTCACTTTCCTAAAAATATAGTAGTTTATATAGGTTAAAGGGCGTATGTTGTAAGCCAAGTAAACTTTTGTATGTTTAGAAAATACATTATTTAATTATTCCTATTCAATGAAGAAAACAGGGGTCCATTCAGTACACAAGTAGTGGAAATGGATAAAAAGTTAAATATGACAATCTTTTGACAGGTCTGATCTGGCATGTTTCAAAATTAAACTATGAAATACAACAATACTTCACAAACCCTAATGCCGACTAAAATCTTTGTTTACATTCAACAAATTAATTTTTCTATTTAGGTTTTGACCTTTCCAATGTGAGCAGAGGGCTAAAATTTTGAATTTATTATGGCCACTGGATGGCTCTGTGACATTTAAAACAACCTATGTTTGTTCACAATGTTTAAAAAAAGTTTATGGGTGACGAAAAAGTGACTAATTTTGTTGTCATATTCTGAAGAATTTCTTCATAAAAATTGTAAAACAATATGTAGTTTTATTCAAAATATCGCTAACACAATCTTGTCGCAGCCGTTTGTTATATAAAGTGAAGTGTATTACATTTTGAATTTTAAATAGTAACTTAAAAGTTTTGGGTGAATCAGAATTGAATTTTAAATAGTAACTTAAAACTTTTGGGTGAACCTCAAAACAAGAAACTATATTCAGGCGGCACACTATGTGTCTTAAATTTCTTGACAAATTCAGAATTAATACATACTACTTTGTTCTTTCCTTTCTATTTATTGTTTCAAGTATTTTTCACCCATTTTCATGGGTCATACTTTATTATGTTTGGTCTTGATATCATATTATTGTTGATCAAACACCTAATTTTCTTGATTTAATACTGAAGTCTTTCTTGTCTTGATAAATTGTTCTTCAAACACCTCCTCTCAAATATGTATCCTTTTACTCCTCAAATATTCTCACCCATTTTCTTGATTAAATCGTTCTGGTCTCGATATTATTTTATTGTTTTTCAAACACCTCTCAAACATGTGTCCTTTCATTTCATACCCATTTTCTTGATTTGATACTGCAATCTTTCTGAACTCAATATTATTCAAAAACCCTCTAAAATATTTCTCCTTTCAATCCTCAAATAGTTGTCCATTTCTGAATTCCTCTTTCAATACTTCAATATTTAAAAAAATTATTCCTATTTTCCAGATTGGCTGTAGCCGGTGTACATCGTTGCTGATCTAAGGCTTTTAATGGCACAACAATGTATAAATTTAGTTGTATATTTTTCTAGATTGACTTCATCCTAATGTATGTCCAGATATCATAATTATGAAATTATTAAATATATGTGTCCATTGCCTCATCCGGTCAAACTTTCCTATGAATCCCACTAAGTTATAGGTATCTTTGTAAAAATTTACTTATTTTGTTTAACATTTATGTGTATAAGTGTAATTTATGTATTCAATGATGTATTTACATACTATTGTAATACAGTTCAAACAAGAAACACAATTTGTATATAAATAAAGTTAAAGTATTGACTAAATGACGATATATTTATTCTCACTTCTCCTTTGTATATTCCCTTCCTGTGCTTTTACTTTTGAACTTGGGTAATCTACAACAAAATATTTAATAAGACTAATTACTTTTCAATGACCTATTAAAGTTAAAGTTGCAAAACAATTTTAACCACTGAGAAAGTAATTTATTGTAATGAATTTCAATAAAGAGAACACAGTAATAGGATACTGATAATGAATTTTAATCTCATTTAAAATATTAATCTTATTTTTGATTTTGATTTAAGTAAATAATATAGAAAAGATGTAGACAGAGAATATTGTGGGAAAAATACCTAGCATACCTGATCACTTTTTTTAACCCCCACTGGCAACTTTTTGTCACTTCCATTTAAAAGGGATTTTTATAGTAAGCGACAATTACAGTACCTCTTTTCTCTATATGTTGATTATTGTAAAAATATGAATTTATAGTGTGTGTTCGTAGGATTGTGTATGTTTATAATAAGAGTAGAGGCTTTGCCCCAGCTTGCTCCGCTCACCAACCCCGGCAGCGACCCATGGTGAAGCCAATGCAAACAGATTATAGTATACTTTGATATTTTTACGGAAATGACGACTGAGCAATGACCTTGTACATAGCTAAAGTAAAAAAGAGATCGAAACAGTCATGGCTATCACCAGTAATTCGAATTGTGGGATGCATTTTAATTTCACCATTAATATTAAAATAATCAACATTTCAAACAAATTTTGATATTACCAACTAAAGGAAACAATGTTACACCAGATGTTTGACTTGTGATACAGTAATCCTTTGATTTGATTTTGTCTAAACTAAAAAAAAAACTGTTAAGTGTTAAGAATAATTACCTGATTATAAATCTGCCAAATTGGTTGCAAATAAACGTGTTTTGGTTCATTGTAGGCCTAACCTAAAATTGTTTCTCCAGCTACAGTTTTAGTACATAATTTGCATTTTACTATGAAAGAAACTTGACTAAAACATGGACATTCATATTTACAAAAACAATTGAGGTTATGCCAAGAATCCGCAGACACAGAAGTTCAATGATGCATTGTTATTTCAGCAGCTGTTTTACTAACTTGATATAGTGGGCGGTAAAGTGTCCGTATAAAAAGCATTGAGTTTTAATAGGCGGGCTGTAAAGTAAAATCAATGGGCACTTAACTGCCCTCCAGATGATAAGTGGTTCTTTCTAGTCTATCAATGAGGCAGAAAAGATTGCTTAAGTAGTAGCTGAAGTAGAAGAAACATGTGTAGCTAAGCTTTTATCTGATATAGGCTTGGGAGTGAACTCCAAATTTTCACTATTTTTACACTTCAAAATGAAAATTTTGTATAATGCTTTATTAGTGTGTGTATCCTTTCCCATGATTCAAGCAGGCCTGCGTTACCAGTAAATTGACAAAAACCCGTTAAGAAATTTGAGCTGTGAAATAAACTTTCTTTTTAGAAGTTATATAAGTAATTATTTTTGCTACTAACACTACATGAATAATAATATATATTCAAATCTGCTTCAAAATAAACTTTATAATCACATATCTGTCCCCCTATTACTACTTAAATTGAGGGGTGTAGATGCAAAAGTCATGCTATTCTCTTTTTTGTTCAGTGTTCATCTTATAAAGACGTATAGTCCTTTAATTTCATTTTGTTCTAAAAGTAACATTTGGAGTCACAAAATTAATATTGGAAATTGAGTTTTGATGCAGAAGTCAAATTATTCATTAACTGTTTTGCAGCAAAACTCACACTTTCCAGTTCAAGTAAACCTGTCGTCAGAGCCGTCCTTAGCAAAAGCGGGGCCTGGTGCAAAACAAGTTTTGCAGGGCCTTTTGAAAGTAAACAAACCCTCCCCAAACCAACATTCACAAGCTGTCATCATGGCTGATTTTTTTTTTATAAGTACCTTAAAGTATGTAGATTAATATAAAACAAAGTTTACCAGTCTATCGATTTCCCAAAGTCGAAAAATATTTTTTTTTCGATATTCCTTAATATTTCGAGCTGGGATGAAGATAAAGAAAAATAAAAAATACCACCGTGTAGGGGAAGTGTTTTTCAATAAAAAAGGTCATATGTATTTCTTTCCTCCGAGCAATTTTTTGTCTGGAAAAAAATCGATAATGCAGGTATGTATTTTGCAGCAGGGGAAATCACTAAAAGTTGAAATCTCATTCATATATGAAGCTTAGGCTCATTCTAAATTGGCTGAATTTTAATATATCGAATTGAAACTTGACATAGGAGTTAAAATATATATTTTAAACATTTATGCTGAGTCTCAGCTTGTTATCTTGAAAATGACCCGATCTAGAGCCACTTGACTTATCAATGGGTTTCTCGATTTTAGGAACACCGGACCCACGAACTAATTTTAATCGGCTCCAGTTTAGAAAATTTTCAAAATATCAACCTAAAAGTTTTTTTACAAGTTAAACATATAGATTCAAACAAGATCAAGGAGTATAAACCTTTTTATTATTTACTTTTAAAAGCACAAGTAACTTAAAACAGTATAATTTTAGACCTTTTTAGAATGTTCATCAAAACGCTTGAGTTGATCAGCTGCAGATTAGTCAATTTTTTAAAAATAGTTTTTAAAATAAGTATAGCAAAAAACAATTATTGTGTTTGTAACTTATGTACCAATTTTTAAATCGATATGTTCAAAAATGGAGTCGTTGAATCCAAAAGTGTTATAGTTAAAACGAGATAGGTAAAACAGAAAACTATTTTCAAGCGCCTTGTTTTTTAAAAATAACATGAAAAAATCGGTCATACTTACTAAGGATATTTATACTGGTGTATTCAACTTGTAAAACAAATTTGATGTTGATATTCCAAAAATTGACGAAACTGGAATAGATTGAAATTAGTTCGTGGGACCGGTACTCCTAAAATTGAGAAACCCATTGATAAGTCAAGTGGCTCTAGATCGGGTCATTTTCAAGATAACAAGCTGAGACTCAGCACAAATGTTTAAAATATTTATTTTAACTCCTATGTCAAGTTTCAATTCGATATATTAAAATTCAGCCAATTTAGAATGAGCCTACGCTTCATATATGAATGAGATTTCAACTTTTAGTGATTTCCTCTGCTGCAAAATACTTACCTGCATTATCGAATTTTTTCCAGACAAACCATTGCTCGGAGGAAAGAAATACATATGTTCCTTTTTTTATTGAAAAAAACTTCCCCTACACAGTGGTATTTTTTATTTTGATTTATCTTCATCCCAGCTCGAAATATTAAGGAATATTGAAAAAAAAAGTTTTTTCGATTTGTTTTTCAACTTTGGGAAATCGATAGACTGGTAAACTTTGTTTTATATTAATCTACATATGTTAAGGTACTTATAAAAAAAAATCAGCCATATTGAAAATTACTGGTAGTTGTAACCTACACCGACTGGGCTATTAGGCTTTACCATAACTGTTCAAAGACAACCAGTGTGGAACTAAAATCTAAGCACAGCATAACTTAGCATTCAGTGTAAATCTAACTTAGTGGTTTACCATAACTGTTCCAAGATAAGACCAGGCCCGCTTCAATTTGAAATGTGGCCTGTTTTAACTTGGAACATGTATTATTAATGTAATTCATATTTTAGCTTCAATAACACAAATTATGTTGAATATTTTCTTGTTTCAGATTTGAGTCTCAGCAAGAAGACTAAAGGTTAGTGTTAATCTAAGTTCGCGAACCGTATGTGTCCCGCGTCCATTTAGAAAGTAAACAACATGTCAGCCAACTTCGAGTCTATCATGCCTTTGTATGTAGCCTACCCTTTTTAAAGGAAACTACAACCTAAATGGTTTTCGTTGTGTAAAACTCAAAGACAGAGTGAAACATACAAACTTTGGCCTTGGTATTTGTGTTTTTTCAGGTTCCTTTTTTATTTTTATAGTTGTGTTTTATTTCAGGTTTTCATTATTATGTTCAGGGTTTTATTTTTAAGTTTTTTCGATTTTCAGGCCCGGAGAAGCCCACCCCCTTAATTAAGATTATTTAGGCCAACACCCAGGCTCTGACCCTCCTTTCCCTAGTAATACTTACAAAGGCATGACAGAATACCTGAAATGTAATGGTATGCAGGTTTTCATCCGTTCACTGTCGTATGTTTTAATGGTTTTCCTATTCCACCCTGTCCCTCTCTTGTATTCATTTCTTCCCATTTGTATTCCATTACATTTCTTCTTTTTTTACTATTGATTTAAATATATTTTTGTTTTGAATACTATATAACTAAACATTTATACCTGTATATATATATATGTTGCACATTAAAACCTACTCACAGCATTGCTACATTTTGAAACTTTTCTGTTACATCTTTTAAAATAAAACTTTACTAACCTTCAAACAGTCGCTTACAGGGGCGGATCCAGAATCTGGCCTTGGGGGGGGGCTCTCGATATGGGGGGGTTGGTGTATGGAATACCCTCAAGAGAAAATTTTGTTTAAAAAAGTGTTATTCTATAACTCAATTTTTTACCTACTTTTCATTAGGTTCATTTCAATTTCAATTACAAGATAATTATAAACACTATTAAATTTAAGCCTGACATAATAGTTTTTATTAGTCTTTCAGGAGGTCCCCAAGAAATTTTTTGTTGATTTAGTTGAATATTTGAATTTTATAAAACTCAATTTTAAGTTACTTTTTACGTTCATTTTGATCCCTAGAAATGTAAGTTATATTATTTACAAGTTAGACAATAATTATATTTATAAGACTGATTTAACATACATAACTATAAACCCACCCTCTCACTAGCCTTCCTTAGCCTACTGCTCCCTGACCAGACACCACTCTCAGAATTAATGAATAAGAATTAAAGATGTGGAAAAAAAATAATTAGCATTACAATTTGTAACATAACTTTATTTTAATAAAAACATTTCGTAATCAAACACAAAAAATGTAAGAGTGGGTAAAGTGTTAATATATACATATTTTAAAGAAATGTAAGAGACATCTTCCTTCTGTGTTTCCAAGCGAAAACGTCCGACACTTCTTCTGGTTTCAGTCTGTTGGAAATGCCTTGATGAATATTTAAAAGGGCGAGGCCATTTAGTCTTTCTTCCTTCATTGTGCTGCGCAAATAAGTTTTCAGCCTGCGCAATGTGGAGAAGGATCTCTCTGCAGTAGATGTTGTAATTGGCAGTGTGTAAATTATTTGAAGGAGAATCTTAATGTTTGGTAGGTCTGCTGCAGCTTTGTAGGTAGAAGCGTGAGTTTGATCATGGCTAACACAATTCTTTCTCAGATGTTTCCAAATCTTAAGTTCCCCTTCAAGGGCGTCATAGTTAGGCAAGTCATGTTTGTAGAACAGAGCACCTGCCAACACATCTTTTTCATAGCCGTCTGTAATTGGTATCAGCAAAAGCTTCTGTAACTGTCCAATTCGTTCAACCATGCTTTTGGGAAATCTGTCATTGAGTTCACTAATTACAAAGTCAAGGAATGGTATGAAAAGTGATACTCTAAAGTAATCTTTCAGTGGATTTTGTAACTTCTTGGTTTGATCTGTGCATTTGAGAATTTGTTGTTCTAGGTTTTTTTATTTCACAATTCATTTGAGAAGCCAAATCCAAGCACTTTTTAAACAGTCGTTTGAAATGTTCCTCACAATTTTCTCTTACTTCAATAAGGCTTGAGATAGTAGCTTCCACAAGATCTTTTGCTTGTAGCACATCCATATTTTCACTCTGCAGCTTTTTTGCCAAAGGCAAAGTTTGACTAAAGACATCAGCTAAAACAACCACACTTAAGATAAATTCTGAAGCAGTGATAGAGTGTAACAATGAGAAAGCTTTCCCATCATCAGATATTTCGGCCAGTTTTTCAAGAACTGGAGGTAACGAAGGAAGTGTACTTAAAAATGTCAACACCGAATCGTGCCTCTCTACCCACCTTGTTTCACACATTTTTTTTAGAGCATGTTTTCCTTCCTTTAGCAAGTTATTTTCTTTCAAGTAATCTTCAAGAGTATTAATTCTTGATATGGAATCCCTGAAGAAATTTACTATAGAGGATATTACACCAACAGCATTCCTAACACAGGAAATAGTACATGCCTTACTGAGGGCAAGGTTCAACCTATGATAGCAACAGTCTATATATATAGCTAAGGGCTGGATTTGGGCTATTCTAGCTTGAGCCCCCTTAAATTTCCCTCTCATATTTGAGCCACCATCAAACGCTTGTCCACGGCAGTTCAAAATGTCTAATCCAAATTTCTTTAGTTCTTCTACTAACGTAACTGAAATAGATTCATCTGTAGTCTCTTTTACATCAACAAATTTAAAAAAATCTTCCTTGATCTCACAACTGTCTATATCAAAATATCTCAAATTGAAAGTTGTTCTTTCAATGATAAGTCAGAAGTCTCATCAGCAATAATAGTAAAATACTGTGATTTTTTTACCTTATCACAGATTTTATTTGAAATTACTTCACCACAACATACTATCAATTCATTTTGAGTAGATTTGCTTATATACGAGGCATTTTTACCACAACTTTCAATATGTTTGGCTAATACTGTGTCACCACCATTAATACAATAGTTAATTAAAGCTCTGAAGTTCCCTTCACCAAATTGGTTTTCCTCGTTTAACTCCCCATCATCTCTGTGACCTCGTAATGGTATATTCTGAGATCCACACAATATTATGGTTTTGATTATGGGGATTAGTTTTCGTCTATTTTCATTTACTTTTTGTCTTTCTTGGGACTGTATCGAAAGCAAAACATCTTCGGATTTCCCTTCCATAACCCTTACAAAATCTGTACTCTTCACAATATTGTGCTTGCGATATTCTGTATTTGAATGGTGATTTAAAGTTTCAATTGCCTTTTTATATGCTTTTAAAGGTTCAAGGACAAGCTTTCCAAGCTTAACATTGTTGGTTCCTCCTTCAGAACGTCCATGCATTATGCATACTTTGCACAAAGCACCTTTCAATTTGTCACTATATACTAGCCAAGGGTAAGATTCAAACCATGTTTTCTGAAATGAACGGTTTTTTTTCCCTCAACAACTACAGGAAACTTGTACTTTAAAGGCGGAATCCATGGGTTTTTGACCCATTGATACTTTTCTTCTGCTGATATTTCAGAAACCATATTTTTGTGTTGTAAAAGTAAGCCAAAATCTCTAGAATGGTGAATATTTTGATTTGGATCTTGCTCACATAAAGAGGTTGAGATATCTTCAAGCTTATCCTTAACTGGGTCGGGACCAATGACATCCTCATCGAGAAGACCAGGTGATTTTGCAGTTTTTTCTTCAGATATGTCATCTTGAATCTATAACAAACAAAACAAATTTGTTTGAGCTTACACATTATAGTAAAAAATTTAATACATGGCAACTGGACACGCAGGGTTTCTAGAAGTCCTCACTCAACATATTTCTCATCCTTAAGTCATGTAACACAAGTTGTCAGTGAGGTCAAAAATCGTTGAACAGTCAAAAAAATGTTTGAATGGGATATAAATGTAATGATTGGAAAATTGTATGTCAAATTAGTAAAAAACTTGACTATTGCATAACATTTTCAATGTTGAAAGCACTAAAAGTTGTATTTATTTATTTCTTAAATAGCAAGTTTTGAAAAATTTACAGTTTAGGCTACATAAATCCTTATTATTTTATAATATTTAACTAGGGCTAGGGGCTAGGGGTATTTTTAAGACTGACTTTTAACACACTAAACAATAAAAAACATAAACTGCAATAAAACAAATACTATCAATCCTATACAAGATAAATTAATTATTATCTCTCTCAATAAATTATTCCTATACTCCGTTCACCTTGCCGTGGCGCCTGAAGGATTAGGAGACCCTTACACACACACGCACACAAATGCAGCCGTCCCGCCCACCAGGTAGATGACTCATAGACTAGGGCGTCCAATACGTAACTGCGATTTTCGCAAAACTCAAACTTTAATAACTGATAATGGTATATTTGTAACCTCCGCACAATTTCAAAGAAAATGATACCAAATACGACATGATTACGATAATATATATGTATACTAGCTGAATGCCCGTGCCTCGCTACTGTTGTTAGTAATAATATGCGGTTAGTTGTCAAAATCTACACCAACTCCATCTAAAACCAACCGTTGTTGTTTCATCCATATCATTAAATTAAATTAAATTTCTGACTAACAATTTTTCATCAAAAGTGAAATTCAACTAACCGTTTACTCGCCATGGGTAGGAAAGTTGTGGTAAATTTATCTCGCATTACCTTAAAATCCCATTTTTGGACGCCATCTTGAAATTGGTAATAGTTATCGTGGATTTCGGATTTGTTCTAAAAAGTAGACAACAATACGAACATTTAAAGTACATGGTTGATTGGTGTCCGACAGCTGGAAGTATACACACTACTCGGGACAGACACGACATTACATTAGGGAAATATGTTTTTCACTGTGATATGTTTGCCGTTTCCGTGTCTGACGAAGTAACGGTGGGAGATAGAGGAAAACAGTAAATTAGAAAGTTGTAGACAATTAAATTTCTGACTGACGATTTTCCGTCTAAACTTGAATCGGACAAACCGTTTAGCCTGTATGAAAGAGATATAGTGAATAAGCTGCTTTGTGTAATTTTCTGTTTTTGGACGCCATCTTGAAACCGGTAATAGATACATCCGTTTTCGTATTTTCCCTGAAAAATAGACGCCAATACAAACATTTCAAGTATATGGTTGATGGGGGTACGACATCGGGAAGGATGCCTACTATTCTTGGCACGGTTTTATCGTTTTTCTTTTATATATTAAGATAAAAACGACACAAGAAGTAATATTATTTTGGTTCATTTAGTCGATTATTTTTTGTTTGATTTATTTCTTAACATGTTTCCTCCAATTATTCTTGTACGAGTTATTAAATTATATTGAATAAGGTAAATACTTATTAATTGTTAATAAACGTGTTTTTACATTGCTGGAGTCGTTAATTTAACTATAAAAGTCCCCAAAATCCACTTTTTTGGTCCTAACAGTATGTTGTGTGGACTCATTTTTCTCAGAATTTAACGAAGATTTCAAAAATAACCATATAATTAGGATAAAGATTCAACTTAAATATTGTGTAGCGTCTCCAGTACTTGTGTACCTGCCTGATACCTGACCGTCCGGGTCGAGGGTGTGGGGGGCGCTCGTGAGTGCGCGTGCCAACGCAAAGGGTCTCCTAATCATTCAGGCGCCACGGCAAGGTGAACGGAGTATACATGATTTATTACGAGATTATTCGATTTTTTCTGTGCAATACAGAAATTGTACAGTCAATTGGCTGCGAGCAAGACTGATTTGACCGTTACAAAATAACATGCGTTGTAATGGGACTACGTTTGAATTTGTGTCTACTTTGCATACGCGAGTAGTTTATTTAGTTTTTTGGGGCGTTATTATAATTTTTTGAAACAAAGTGGAATATTTTTATAAGAATAAGGTTATTTAAAATTTTCAATTATACAGTTCAATTTCATGATTTTTTTTTCTCTACAATTTGAAATACTAAAATTTAGTTTTTTAATAAAGTATATAATTTTCAAAATATATCTACATTTGTTAGCATTCTTGTAGTAGGAACTTAAAAACTGTTGTCTTCTGATTTTATTTTTTAATTTATAAATATTTTTGTACAGTTCTGTTTAGAACTAAATTACAAAACTTAGTATATTTTGAAAAAAAATATATAAACACTGTTTACCGCAAGATATGTAGGCCTAAAGTTTTTCTTCCGTTACTGAACATTTTTTGCTTCCGGAGCTAATAACTTTTACAATTTTACACCAAACAAATTTTTAGTGGCATAATTGAATTCTTTGGACTATTTTCTACAAAAAAGCTATGTAACACTTTTGTATTGGGATACAATTACTATTTTTGGTGAATTAAAAAAAAAAATGCTTGAAAAAATCTAAAACCCGGTTTGCCAATTTTGTGTATACATTGCCACTTGGAGGGTTTTAACCTATGGTAGTATGGTAGAAATAAAGTTTGTATTATTCCAGATTCTCGGAAACTCGATATCCCCGTCTACAATTATTTGTTTCAAAAAATTAAATTGGTGCAATTTGTTCAGAATTGTAATGAGGTATCTTTTAAAGACACTAGTAATTTGAACTGTAATTTTTTCTTGTACTGTGTAAACAAACTTTTAGTAATTCTGTGACATTTATGTGCATAGTTTTAAGTTACAGCGGTTAGTATAGTACTATATGACAGTAAAATCAAATTAACTCACCTTCGTTTTCTTATGAAAGAATGTGTCTAATCCTAATTGTCTCTTCTTGGAACTCTTACTAAACAATGTTGTAAACTAACTCACAGTTTCACAGTTATGAAGGAGGAAGATCTGTCCGACGCTAAACCGCCTAATTGCTAAACGCTAGATGCTAGACTGAGGGCTGAGTCTGACTGACGGGGTGACGCTAATAGATAGACACACTACACAACTCAGGCTTAGAACAATGGCTGCAATGGTGCGACTCTAACACTTCGTGTGCTGCACTTACCCTGCGGTCATAGTTCGAACTAGCCAGTCAACAGATCTGCTCATGGTCGGCGAGCGGTAATAACGAACCTAACAGCCCGAACAGCGTATGTCAACCATTGTGAATGAAACAAATGATATCTACAATCAGTTTTCTGCGAATAATTCTGGATATTATTTGAATGTTTAGACAATAAAACAATGTATACTTATAATAATTCATAATCGTATATTTATCAATTTTTAAAATCTTTCTCAAACATCAATTTTTCAACAGCTTTTGGGGGGGGCACGTGCCCCTGTGCCCCCCCCTGGATCCGCTTCTGGTCGCTTATTGCTCAGACACGTGAGACCGCGGTTTCAACATCATACTGTCATTGTCGAAAACAAGAAAATTCTCACATTGCACAACACATAGTAAACAAAAACTTTTATATAATTTAACAGTCCAGGAAGTAGGCATTATCAACATGGACAACCTTTAAAATTATTCCTTTCTTTTGTATTTTAAAGATTTTTCTTTTGTTAAAATTGTCGCAAAATTCTCAAGCTCAAAAAGTATGGATGTTTATTGGATTTCAAATCATTTAGTAAAACAAACTATACTTTATATAAAAAAACCACTACTTGAACTATTGAACAAGTGCTTGGAAGTTGGTTACTTTCCAGATTGCCTTAAAGTATCCAAGATCATTCCACTGTTTAAAAAAGGAGACAAATCCAACCCTCAGAACTACAGACCAATATCAATTGTTCCAGTTTTCTCCAAATTGTTTGAGTCGGTAATCTACCACCAACTAAGCAGTTACTTTGAAACAAATAACCTATTTACAAATGCTCAGTTTGGTTTTAGATCGGGTAAGTCAACTGTTATGGCGGTCCAGAGTATTGTTGATCAAGTTTTGGAAGGGTTTGAGAATAAATCAAAAATTGCGCTGGAGCTTTGTGATTTGAGTAAAGCTTTTGACAGCGTGCAGTTCGGGCATATTCTGAAAAAAATGAAAATATATGGGCTAAATGATAATTCTCTAAAATTAATGCAATCATATTTAAGAAATAGAAAACAGTTTGTATCTTTGGGTGATGATATTTCAAGTGTTAGAGAAATAGTGTTTGGTGTACCTCAGGGTTCAACATTAGGGCCATTTTTATTCCTAATTTCTATAAATGATCTGCCGAACATTCTTAATTATCATAATTTATCCTCCGTATTGTATGCTGATGATACTACCCTTCTGGCAGTAGACTAAGACCTAATCAGTCTTAGAAACAAAATTAATGAGGCTGAGGCTATAGCTCAGGATTGGTTTTCAGCAAACAAGCTTTTATTAAACCAAGAAAAAACTCAGAGAATTTTATTTTCTTTGGGAAATTTACAAAATGAAGAACTATCTGTAAAAATGCTTGGGTTACACTTGGATGGTAAACTTACTTGGAAGCACCATTTAACCGATTTAAATAAAAAATTATCTCTAGAGTATTATATTTGCTGTACAAAATTAAGCCCCTAATTTCCTCTCATTATCTGCGTAATATATACTTTGGTCTTTTTCAGTCGCATATTCAATATGGTTTAATGTTATGGGGTCATGCAGCTAATGTTAATGATGTTTTTATATTGCAGAAAAAAGCTATACGCATTATGTGTGGTGTAGGTCCCTCTGACCACTGCAAGCCACTATTTAAAAATCTTAAAATTTTAAGTTTGTACAATTTATACATTCAGATGGTCCTAAGATATGCTAAATTGAATCTTGATAGTTTTCCTCTTAGAAGTGACCACCATTCTCATAATACCAGGAATAAAAACAAAATAAATACTCCTCAGTTTCGACTGAATAAATCTATTAGGAGCTATGGATTTAATTGTGTCATTTTTTAATAAATTGCCTATGGCTGCCCGATTTACAACATTTAAAAAGTTTGATCAGGTGATTTTTGAATGGCTTGTTAAACACCCATATTATTCTTTTAACGAATTTCTTACAGATGATTTAAAAGACTTGAATTTTGTTTAGACACAATATTATGTATGAATGTTTTATTATTGGGTAAATATTTATTATTGTTATGTTTAATGCTGTTAATACCTGTAATGCTGTTGTTATACCTTTGTTAATTTATTTCTTTGTATTTTAATTTATTAATGTAGCAACTTGTAGTTGAATTGTAAATTTGTGACTATGTCTATTCCAAATATGTTTGGTCAATGACAAATAAAATATGATTATTATGATTATTATTATTATTATTTTATACACATACATGAATGTCTTATTGTCAGGTTTGAAATACTGAAAGTTAAACATTTAATGTATAGATTGTAACTTATGGTTACAAAAATAAAAAATATATCTATAAGCAGTGGCGGCTCGTGCTATAGGTTCACTGGTTCAGTGAACCCCCAACCAAATTGCGTTAATAACATAATATTTTAACAAATATAAATATTTAGTAATTTTTTTCATAAATGTAACAATATAGATTGAAAAGTTGTTAAAATACGACATAGAGTAACAACGCGCAGCTCTCCTACGTCGTTTTCAGCATCTTGGTTCAATTCATTGAACGAACCTCCTGGCCTAGGCGAGGGGGTACAGGGGAACGGTGGGGGAATAGCAGTTTCAACGTTGTTTTTCGCTGCAATCTAAATGCAGCGACTCCCGACTCCTTCCGAAGATAGCCGAAGCTGCAGTTCATAACAGTGTTTTGTAAAAAAAACCTTATGCCTATTTTTTCCTTTACGTAGTTGGTGTTTGTTTACTTCTTTGATTTATAGGTTATGTCAGTTGTGCATTCTATGAAGTTCATGGATTAAGTCTGTGTTAGTGTGGACATATTATTAAATAATATTATTGCAGTTCAGTGTTGTTATGAACAGCGTTACACCTTTGCTAAGGGTAACTTTTCTTCTTTACCTCTTGGAGAAAAGTGTGCTATTAAAGTAAACTGGTATTTGTGTCACTTCATTATTTATGAGTCACTTTATCAACTAAAAACTTAAATAAACTAATTAATAAAGTATAGGCTTCTATGTAAGACAATATTGTTCTCAATTTTCCATTTATAATTTTATTAATATATATATTCCAATCTATCATGCAAACTGTAACCCGATTTTATCTCATTGCACGCTTTTCAGAGATGTCTTAAAACAACCAAATTTAAGTAAAAACAGGCCTAAAAGTAGAAATTCTTATGTTTAGTACTAAAAA
>JAGFPH010012498.1:0-11578 GCA_018207615.1 Philaenus spumarius | reverse complement strand
ATTCAGAAAAACAGATCCAGTATAAATGTTTGTAAACTTATAAAATTTAGTAAACAAAAGACAAATTCCGTATCGTTTTTTGAAAAATGTCTGTACCACTAATTGTAGTACGTTCCATATTACCATTACATTTCATATAAATATTTGTATTATTAAAAAAAATAGATACGAGAGTATTTTCCTAACAATACATGGACTGAACACTTTATAAGTTTATAATAATAGAAATAAACTTTATGGATCTTTAAGGTAATCTAAACTATTATTTAAAATTTATGTACTAACTTTATAGATTTTTGTTGGGCTGTGATTAGTAACTAATATTTGCGTTCTGCACGTTAGGCTAAACAACCAGAATATCATTAAGGCTTTTATCTCTTTTTAGTTAACATACAATAGTTTTATTTTGCTTTAAACATGTGTAAAACGTAATTATCAATAGTCCATTTGTTTGTTTAAGTTATTTTAAAATTTAAAATTTTAATTAATTTACATCGGAATTCATATATTGCTCTAATGAGTAGTAGGTGTCTTGTTTCAGGAAATCAGATATACTCAATTTAAATTTATTTTCTGTCAAAGATTTATAAAATCAGGCAGTTTATTTATAGCTTAATTTGTTGAAAACTGTGCCTTTAATGTGACCTGATAAGAGGGGTAACCAAATCCTGTTTATTTCTAATGTTATAACTACGTCTTGAGCTGTGATTAATAAGCTGTGAAATATTCTGCTTAACATAGATCAAATTTGAATAAATATACAGGGTAGCTCAAAAGTAAACAGCCAAACTTCGGAAAATGGTTCTATTTGTCAAAATAAAGAGCAAATCAAGAATCCTTTTTTTTCCAAAAACGCTTCGTTTTGCAGATATCCGCCATTTTGTTTTTTTACAAAATAATTTATATCTAGAGAACGGTTAGACCTATTGAATTCAAACTTTACATGAAGATTAACCTAACAATGATATTTTTTTAATAAACGATTATATCCAATCATGCGTTTCAAAATGGCGGCTATTTCAAAATTTGTAAGCTGAATTACCCACCACAAACCGTACATTTTAACAATAAATGTTAAAACATCTTTTTGTAGCCCATTTAATTCCCTTTCGGATGGTGTCAAAACAATCAGATGAACGACAATAGTTAAGTTATGGATAATAGCATAGTACTTAGGCACCATATTGTTGTATTTATTGTGTTGGTATAGGATGCCCGGTTGCACAAACCAATTATTAGACATAATTTAACTATTATCCTTCATCCAACTGTTTTGACATTTTTGGTTAAAATGTACGGTTTTTGAGTAATTTATGTTTGAAATTTTCAATCAGCCACCATTTTGAAAAGCATAATTTGATATAATCGTTTATTTTTCTTGAGGTACATTATTACTAGGTTAAACTTTATGCCAAGTTTGAACTCAAGCATAAGACTGTTAGACTGTTAGCATAAGCCAAGTTAAGAGTGAGCAAAACTTACATATAATTTACAAGCATTCTATAGATATGAATTATTTTGTAAAAAAAATGGCTGATATCTGGAGAACGAAGCGTTTTTGGATTTTTTTTCATGATATTCTTTTTATTTTGACCCATAGAACTATTTCCCGAAGTTTGGCTTTTTACTTACTTGACACCCTGTATAATCTTATCTGATGATGGGGCCAAGACCCCGAAACTAGTCAAGAACAACTCACTTGAAGTCACAAGACGGAAATACAAGGTAATTAATATATTATATTATAATAATAAAGTTCACATTGTTATGGTTATGTTAAAATTTAGAATTACGAATCATGTTTTTCAGAGTATATACATTACCAAAACATGTATACAAAATTACCAATTATTGGAGAAAACTCAACAGTTATGACCGTTGTGATAAGATTTTAAAACAAATAAATGCTGTTGAGGAGCGTTAAAAACCTCCTCGTAGTGTAATTACCGTTATACAGTGTTGTACATTAAACAGTTTAATAGAAACATATTAAAGATAATATCCAACATACATGTTACACTTTTGGAATATTTGGTGGTAACTTTATTTTAATCTAGTCATATATCAGTAAATTTAAATTCATTGCATGACCCTCTTGTATCGCTTACAATGTTCAACAAGGGGGCCAGCAAGTAAAGCAGATTATGTGGCATTCGGAGTATTTTTTTAAATAATGTTCCGGACGTGACAAAAGTAATCTATGCGACTAACTGAAATATTGTTCGGCGTAATTCGTTTAAATATTTTACCCCGAGGAATTCATTAGATTGGATTGCCAGGGTACGATAAAATGTGTCTAGCCTTAAATTAACACTAAAATCAGATAGTGAACAACGCAGAAGTTATGCTATTAATTACTACAATGCAATGGAAACGCAGTTACAATAATTTTACACAATTAGACGATTAATTTTATTTAAACATACTTATTCCGCAATGCATATTTCACTGAACAAGTCAAACGTTTGCATGTTTTGGTATGGATTTTATTTATTTATTCATAAATGAAATTAATCCCTCCTAAACATGTGCAAACATTGAACTATGTTAACTGAATATTTTGCTGAAACAGTAAACGCAATTTTAAATCATTTCAAAAAGATATAGTCATCTTAAAATTTTACAATTATTCTTTGGGAACTACAGATTTTCTTAACATTTCTTAAATCTAAACTATAAAAAACACTATACTGCAAAATAAATAGCATTTTTAGCATACTACCTAAAACAAAATGAATTGGCTAATTATGTACTAAAATTATATTTTCTGTCTAAATGTCGCAAATCTGCAGTAAAAGAGGTTCGCTTTTGATTTTCTAGCAAAAGATAAAACAATGTATGTAACAAAACATTAATAGAGTAGATATATATGTTGATCATGTTTCAGAATCTGAAATTTTTCTCGTAGAAATAGATAAATTAGATTAAAATTACGAAACTGAAAACATTATTGTGAACATAATATGAGAAAAAACACCTGAATTTACAGAATGGAAAACATAATTTTAAGAAGCGGTTTTTAAATATTAAAATGAAGAACATAAACGATTAGGTTAATTGGAGAAATGGATTTGTTTTCTAGATTATAAATACTGATATGTTAGAAGGCCGGATCTAATAAAAGATTTATTGAACTGGTTCTGCGTTTAGGCTCTTAGAGTAAAGAACGGGGTTCGAAGAGCTAAAATAGTTGCAGATATCGGTTTGATATATTTATTTATATTGGTTCAAAACATTTTTCTAAAACGAGTCTTCAAGAAATGTGGGAAAACTATAGCACAGGCTGTCAGGCAACAATAGGAAGTAACCGGCTGACATTTTTATCATCTTCTCTCAGATGTAATTGCAAAAGAACGGGGCAAGCTAAGAAATAAAATATGGAAAAACTGGCAGCCATAAAGTACATGTTGATAACTCTATAGAAAACTGGCCGATGATGGCAAGTTTGGTCCGACTCGGGGCAAATGTAACTTTACACAGTTGACTGTTAAGGTTTTAAAATACAGCTTGGTGGTAGTTTGTGTAGATTTATAGAACTGTTGTACTACTAACCTAGACATTTATTATCAGCAACCAGATGAAATTTACACAGAAGAGAAATTATTTGTTGAGTAATATACCATGCGAAGATTCTGGATTAAATGTTACCACCAATAACTAGTGTTCCAGTTACAAGCTAGCTTCTTTATTTCTTAGTTGAAAAGCTAATTTTTAAGGAACATTACAAAAAAATTAACGTGCTATCTCGACAGAATTTTAATTCCAGAAAAAGAAAGACAGGTTGTAAGTTATTTTTCTTTAAGGATTTACATGTGTCTTGTATCCTATTGTATACAACTTTTGTAACATTATTTTCAACCATAAACAAAAATGACGCTGTCGATAGAAATACCTGCAAACCTGAACCTGACGTTGTTTTAAATTATACTATTACATCATTGAAGTGTGAAATGTAAGTTACACATATTGGCTGCAGCTTTATTTTCTTTATAATTGTGTATTTTGATAGGATTTTAATATCTTGACTTAGTATAACTCTTAATATTGTTTCAAAATATTATTTTATAACTATATCAAATTATTATGTTTCTAATCATATAATAAATCTAATACACATATAATTTGTCAAAAGTAAAAGCGCTTCTTACATCGATATATATATATTTGAGACTTTTTCTAAAAGTTTAAAATAAATTGTGAAGCACAGACGGGATTAGCAGTTTACAAATCTCGTAATACTCGTATTTGAAAAGTGTTTGAATTTCTTGGTTTTCGGGCATGTTTGTAAAATCATACAAGCACAGAGAATGTGTTTTAATAATAGAAACCTTAATGTGTTAAACTAATACACACAGATGTGGATGTATACACAGTTACTTAACGGATGTATGCGATATCACTCTCCACCATTGTTGCATAGATTGTTGTATGTCTTATTTATATACTTTAATCCTGAGAATGACTTTGAATAGGTCGTAAAAATGTTGGATTTGGTAAACAGTCATTTTTATATAAACAATATAACAATTTTGTACTTTTGGGCATCAACTGTATTTAGTTGGAGCTACTTTAATGTCTTGTGTCATATATATTTTTATATATACTACGCTATTTCCATGCTGTTTATTTTGTGCTATTATAATTTTCAGATTTTTAAAAATGATTAAAGGCGACAACCCTTTAACGTAATCATTGCCTGGAAATCAGGAGGATGGACAACTTAAATTTGTCATATTTTAAAAGTAGGCGCTACATAGGTAGCATGACGTAGATATATTATGTACATAGAGTACATAATATACAGTCCCATATTGCATAAACCCATGGGTCAGCAAATGATAAGAGCATGGGTCAGCATGGGAAATCGCAATCTCTTTTCGAAGACTAGTGCGCACTGACGATATTAAAGGACACTGTCTTTTACTTCTCCTAATTTGTTGTCGTTTGTTCCATTCATTCATCCTCTCACAGTCTCAGCAATTCCAGTTGTATTATAAATAACAATGCCAACAACATATTCTAGGTTCCACGTCAACTACTTTGCTTCCATATTTACTCTAATGTTTCCCACTAGTTTAGAATAACCTGGGACCTAACAGAATGACAACGTAAATAAGACGTTGTAGAGAATACATACTGTCTTTTAATAAAGATTTTATTAAATCCCGAATAAATTGTAAGTCGCTTATACAAAGGTAAAATGGTTAAAACTGTATTTAAAGCCTTGGATGATGCATTTAGCCCTGCAGTAGGTGGGTGCAATCCATGCATGAATATGTTTTTAGACAGAAGAAATGCACATTCGCCCTTATAATCCAGTTGACAGAACATCTGTTGAAATAAGTTCGCTTAATAGGAAGGGATTTCAAAAACAAATCAGCTCCTGGCAGTAAACGAACTCAGGAGTATTGTATTTCAAATATCTTGTTAATGGGAGTATTAAATTTGCCACTGAACAGTCCTAGAAAGGAAAAATCAAGATATATTTAAATAATTTGGGGTAGTAGTAGATTCAGAGTATTAGGGGTTTGCAGAGCTCTAATTTCAAAAGGAGCACTGCATTGCTGACCTTTTCAAAACTTTAATTTGACCTATTATTTATGATTGTATTTTAGGCGGGATGAGAATGTTTAGATCCTATACTCGGAAAAGAACTAACAATATTAATATAATCAAAGTGTTGAACTATTTACTCGATTACTATTAAAGCAAGCGACTTAGTCAAGCAGTAGTACCGGCGTGCACAACATGTGGCTACTGAAAAACAATTTTTACATCAAATATGATGTGTTGTTAGTGTTTTGTGTTAAATTTCAGCCTGAAGATGCCATCAGTGAAACGGTGAAACATGATGCATTTATAAAAAAAAAGATATAAAAGAATTGAGACATACAAGGTATTTATAACGATTTTATTTACTACTAGCTGGCCCGACCCGGCTTTGCACGGATAGACAAATCAACCTGATACTAATAATTAGCCCAAGTGTTTTTGTTCATTGTAAAAAAAAAAAAAAAGTTCATTGTAGGCCTAACCTAAAATTATATTCAGTTTTTGATCCAAATCAGTTGTTGATCAAAATCAGCTGTTTTAAGCTTTTCATACGAACAGCTGTTTTTTGTGCCCCTGATAAAATCAAAAGAAATCTTTCTTCTTCTTCCTTAAGATTGACCTTCCATAAGATTAACATTGAAACTTTGAGGGCCACTGGGGCGTAGCCCTAATGTCCTAGGACTTCGGTGAATGGCCTAAAACCTTCCCAGGGTTAACCTGTGTTACTATGCAAAATTTCAAAGCAATCGGATGGACGGTTTGGTAACGCATAAAGGACAAACGTACATACATTGAATTTTATATATATAGATAAAAGTGACATGTAAATAGTACTTTATAAAAGCGTCTATGAAAAACAGAAGTTGGTTATTAACCGTAAAATTTAATGTAATAGTTCATGTCTTGTAACAATATTAATATACTTAAAGTATAAACTACTTTAAATAATGGCATATCTAAACGGTAAACTATCAGTCATAGCGGTCATTAAGAAAATGATGCAAAACAACAAGATGGATTATTGAAGGAGTGCATTTAGTAAATTAGGAAATAGAAAAGTATTGATTCTCGTGTCTAACAAGTTATAATGTTTGATTGCACTTTCATAATGAAAACATAAATGAAATAATATAACAGAAAGCCACGTCTCTTGTATAATAAACACTCAGGTTAAAGAAGAATGGACGGAAGAATGTAACTATTTACTAAGCTAATTACTTTCTCCACTTAGGACGGCAGTCTGAAATTATTTCTTGGTCAAAGTTATTTCAAACTAGAAGTTCTAAATATTATTTACAACTACTGTATTTTATTACAAAGACAATATGTTTTTACAATTAATTTAACTCTAAAATTACATCTTTAAAGATATGACATTTTCATTATCGTATGTTGTAAGGCGTGATTGTTTACTGGGAAAGTATTCCTAACCGTCGCAATAACATAATCTAATAAGATGTTACACAATAAGCAATTTTTATGTCGGATTACAGAACAAAATTAAACTTTAGTTTGCGGACGGTTAATGTACTAAGCAATAATAAACATTAAGAGACAGTATGGTATGTTATAATTGTACAATTTGCACAAATAAATACCATCTATTATTAAATTACAAAAAAAAAGTAATTATAATATAATGATGTGAACCAACAGTTTAAGTATAAGTTTAGTTAACAAAATGCATTTGCTATTCTTTAAAAACTTACATGCACGCAAAACAAAGTAAAATTATAGTAATAACTTATAAAGTAAACCACTTTACGTTAAATATATTTCTTTATGCTTTGATATCTATGTATATAAAAGCCAAACAACACTCACTCACTGAATCATAACGATTTCTTAAAAACTACTGAACGGATTGGAACGAAATTTGGTATGTAGCTTCCTCTAGAGCCATAGGTGCTCACTAAGGTCCTCTGTCATAGCTCAACGGCTATGGTACTTGCCTCATAAGCAAGACGTCCCGGGTTCAAACCCCGCGGGGGACCATAAAATATTAAAAACCCAAAAAAACATGCTCGTTAGCCGAAAGGTGCTCACTAAGAAACGTTTTCAAAAGATTCGAAATTTTAGGGGAGGGGGGTTTGGGGGGGTCAAAGTTACTAAATCACGATTTCTCTAAAACTACTGAACGGATTGGAATGAAATTTGGTATGTAGCTTCCTCTAGGGCCTTAGGTGCGCACTAAAAAGATTTTCCAAAAATTTAAAATTTTAGGGGGGTGGGGTGGTCAAAGTTACTAAAAAAAACACCAAACGGATTGGAATGAAATTTGGTATGTAGCTTCCTCTAGGGCTCTAGGTGCTCGCTAAGAAAGGTTTTTAAAAAATCGAATGTTTAGGGTTTTAAGTTACTAAAAATCCCCATAAGAAATGCATAGTGTAATATATTTATTAGTATTTTTTTTTAATAACATTTAACTTTGATTTGTCTATCCGTGCAAAGCCGGATCGGGCCAGCTAGTATTTTAATATAATAACCTAAATGGCATTTCAAACTGTTATTTAATATTAAAATCTCCGTTGTCTGCAAAATATAATTAACTCTACTTTAGCAACCGAAGTGGAATGTCTTATTATGCACGTATTTTTTAATTAATTGAAGTAGTGGCAATACTGCGCACATCCTTCAGATTTAAAACATTCTTACAGTAAATGGTTTTACGCAGTACAAAAATCAGGCTACTTTATATTTTCTCAGTGTCTGAAAAATATTGAATGCCAAAATCAGCAATTCTGTTCGACTCTTTTTTAGTTCTTCATTTTAAAGTTTAAAATTTATCATAATAGGTCAAAATCCTATTACCTCTATAGTGATATTGTTAGAGGTACTGACATTAAACAAGGTAAAAATAGGTTTGCGTGCTCTCTTGTCCCACCGCCCACAACTATTAATAGAAATATGATTCGTTTGCCTAGAGTAGGTAGATGTAGAGCCATAACAAATGCAACTGAAAAGGATCACTCACTGAAAGATCATTCCTTACTTTGCTATATGAGTCAGACATTGGTATTACAGTAACTTACATAAACCAAGAGATTCTTAAACGTAAAGTTAATTACTGATCAAACCTATTTGCATAAAACTGATTTAACTGAAATGTTTTGTTTGATTGGTATTTTTGATTCTTAAAAATAACCATCTAAGAGTTCCTCAAATTTAGCCTCCTTACTGATCATATTTTAATAAACGCGTGATGAGTAAGATTTTATTTACGTGCGTAATTCTATACTTTAAGTTCGATAACAAAGGTCTAAGAAATAAACAAGACAATCGTTTAAATCAGGTAACATTTGATAAACCTTACTGATAAATGCCATTGCGTTTAGCAGCGAAGTGCTTTCACAAACTACCGGTTGCTTTAATTTAGTCGTAGATGCTCGTTTAAGGTATAATTTGCTAAAAGTTAGACAAATGTGGTATAACGTTAATAACCATGTATTAACCTCGGACGTACAATACGTCTGATGAAACTTTTTACTTCTTTAAAACATTACAACTGTTAGAAGTCTCAGCTGGAGACTTCTCAGTGTTAGACTGCTCAAATTGAGTAGTTTTGTGACAACTCAACGTGTATTGAATATTTCACACACTAAAAGTCATCTGATTGCAATAAAACAAACACCGTTGGAAAAAAGTTATAGTTTTTTTACGCATTTTTTCTAAAACATATATTTGCATATGTAATCATCGTTTTAAAATTGTAGTTTTCTAAATTATTTAATGCCGCTCCAGATTTCAATAGGAAATTACAGAAATACGTCACTTCTCTAAGGCTCAATATCGCTCGACAGAAATTTTGACAATAATCTAAAGATACCTGTGGGTTCGTCAAAATTTAATCTTTCTAAAACTGCTTTCCAATCAGACGTCACTCTTACAGTTTCGAAAATATAAAGGTATTGTAAACCCTGGCAATTGGACAGATTTCAACCAATGAAACAGCACATTTTGGATTCGATATGTCTCTTACAATTCGATATATTTGTACATATATGTTTATATCGATTTGTAGAGAAAAGTTCTATCTTTCGTTTCGTGTAGAGTAATCCACATTTTCTGTAACGATTTTATTCCTGGGAAATAAGACAAGTGGGATATTCAAAACTCGGCTTTCTCATGATATGCAAGCAACCATTATAACACACTATACCACACTATGTTCTATAGACTTCGTGGGGGAGAAGTTTCATTTGTTTGGTCTCATTTTGTGATTCAAGTAAAACTAAATCAAATACTTTCTTTTAAATAAGAATTTACAAGTATACAGATTAATTGAATTGGTCAATTGAAAAAGGTACACATTCCATAGAAATTACAAAATGAGTTGAGATAGCCATTTTGTGCTTTAGACTAGCCACCATCTGTTGAGCGTAAAAAGGAACATATTCGTAAACTCTAAACCTAGTAGGTATACAGATAAGGAAAGATTTGATTGAGTTTAACAAGGGTCATATTCCGGAGTATGTCCCTTGTTCCACTCAACATCGCTCTAGTACCGGTAACTGCCTCTGCATCGCTAGTGTTGACCATTTGTCATTCCAGTCAGCTGTGCCATTATTAACCTGTATGTTTGGTTAGGTTTGATATTTTGTCAGACAAAGTGGTTAGTTTATGTGTTATTAGCTAAGATTTAAAGTGATTTATTACGAAAATTTCCGACTCAGAAGAGGAGAGTGTTCCATGTAAAGGTAAAAAAAAGACAGTTTAATAAAGAAGATCATGTACGTGAAAAGGATAAAACAGCTAGACGTCATGGTAAAGAATTTGTAACTTCAAAAGGGGTTCGAGTCCAAGCTAAAACTACAGGACCCGGTTGTAAATGCAAACGTAAGTGTACAGATAGTTTTACTTCAGAAGAAAAAGATAATATCATCAAAATGTTATACAATGGGCGACCTAAAAATGAACAAGATACATTCTTAATAGGCCTACTTGAAAGATATGACGTGGCTAGGCACAGGCCGTTAAATTAAAATTCAAAACAACACCATTCAACTTTCAAATATTTTGCTTTGAATGAAACTAATCGTGTGGAAGTGTGTCGCAAAGCCTACATTAGTCTACATTGATTGTCCCATAAAGTAGTACTTAGGCTGACACATATTTTAGTTGCAAGTACAACTCCAGTTGACATGAGAGGTAAACATCAAAATAGAGGTAATGCATTTCCTCCAGAAATCGTAATGAAACCAAATGAAAACATAGATTCATTTCCGAAACACATAATTATCACACTACTCTTCAACTCCTATCACATACCTTGATGCTTAGGCCAATGTAAAGAAAATGCATGAGCTTTTTATTTAAAAACACCCAGCCTATAAAGGTAAGCTAAAGTAAGAGTATTACTTGGAGTATTATAATACCAACTTTGGGTTTAGGATTGGTCGACCTCAAGTCGATGTGTGTAACACTTGCGAAGACTTGATAACGAAATTAAAATTTAATTCTCTCAATGAAAATGCAAAGCGTGCAGCTAGTGCAGAATTCGTGTTTCATAAAAGGAGAGCCAATAAGTTTTGTAAGAAACTTGATGAGGTCCAAAAGCTTTCTAAAACAAGACCTGACGTAATGGAAATCGCATTTGATTATATGCAGAACCTACCTCTACCCTATTTACCTGTTCAAGAAATGTTTTACCTTCGAAAGCTTTGGTTTTACGTTTTCCACGTATATGACATGAAAACAAAGAAAGCCTACTTTTACACATACTCTGAAGGCGAAGCCAACAAGGGATCCAATGAAGTATGTTCAATGGTTTTGAGTTTCATTGAAAATCATGTTCCAAATGAAATAAAAGAACTTTATGTCTTCAGCGATGCCTGCGGAGGCCAAAACCGGAACCATGCCTTGTGTAGGCTATTGTGCTCCTTAACAATTGCCGATAGGTTTGAGGTGATACACCAATATTACCCTGTCAGAGACCAATACTACCAATTGAAACCTTGAAACGAGAAGTTCGAATGCATGGCCGTGTCTATTCGCCTGAGGAATACAAGTCAATCATCCAAAATGC
>JAGFPH010012497.1:0-29994 GCA_018207615.1 Philaenus spumarius | reverse complement strand
AAAAAATCGCTAAAATGACTTACAGTAACTACAAGTATTTAAATAAAATACATATCTGAGGTTAAAAATAAAGAGATATTTAGATTCTATGTATAAAAAATATATGAATGAGAAAAAAAAATTATCAAAAAAGATCAATTTAGTGGTTGGCTATGGACTAAACACAAAACCAGCTGTATCTCAAAATCACCCAGAGTGCAGTTACTGTCTTCTTTCTTAGCAGGGCAGTACTGTAAAATATATATTGTTTGGGTGGCCAAACTGAGAAAGAGTACTATCAGCTGTCAGTTGTATGACACAAAAATGGTAGGCTATAAATTTGTATCATAAATGTGTGTTTTATCTTAAAGTATTGTAAAACTTGTAAAATATTGTTACTGTTACAATAGTTTCAATGAAAAAAGGATTGCTATTTGAAAAATAGCAAGTAAATTATTATCCAACACAATCAATGACAAAGAGACACAAAATTGGGTTGATGTTGACAGATTGGTGCAGGCTAGGCTTAAGTGTATTATGATTATAAATTTTGTAGTGAAATTATATAGATTGGTATATTTATAGTTTATTGGTTAGGGTGTTGCTATGTAACAAAACACAAAGTTCGTTTTACCCAAGGTGGTGTTAAATTGGTTAGGCCTATTTAACAATATTCAACTTTCTTTGAGAGGTTAGGTCGATTAAAGTTCTTTTTGTTAGACTCTCAGTTCAGTAGTCTGGCTTTCAAATATGAATAAAGTAAGGCACTGCTTATTATAATATAGTAATAATAATTTATGTACTCACCAATAAAGCAGGAAATATAAACAAAAGAAACACTATACCAACCTTATGACTCACACTAAATGAAACTGGGTGTAGAAATCAAAATAAGGTAAATTTTAACGGCAACGCGTATAATTAATATTAAAATAATTGTTGATAAAGTTTATTATTAAGAGGATTAGTTCGGTTAGTTGGTGACTAGCTTGCAAAAAATAAAAAACGTGGTTTTTACCGGCGGAAGTGATGACGTAATATAGGCAAAGTCTGACATGAATGAAATTGCTTTTAGGGTTAATAACGCTTCAACATTTAATTCGGGACGCAAATTTGGCTCCTGCTATCATTTAATGCGGGACGTAACCTTGCTCGCTACCATTTAATGCGGGACGTAACCTTGCTCGCTACCATTTACTGTACCAGTTATCCCTTTGATCTTATTTGGGGATCCCTAGTCAGCGTGTTTTTGCACCGACTTGGTAAATTAATGGAAGACGCGACTGGAACTGTCGATGCAAAATGGACGATACCCAGATGCCCAGAGGGATTAATTGATCATTAACCCTAATTTAACCGACTGCCTTTACCCGAACCCTGCAAATCCGATTCTGCCAGCTTTTAACAAGCGCTTAATTAATTATATATAAATCTAAACTATATCACTTTAACTTAATCTATTCACTAGTCACCAGTAGTACGCGATAGGTCTATAACCGAACCCAACTTAATACCGCTAAATATTCATTACGAGTGCGCGTTTGGCTATAATGTCCGTTACACGATTACCGATTATAATTAAAAGTTAATTTGCTTTGCTTATGGCATAATTAGAAACATTAGAGTGAGCGTAGAACTTCGTCGCCGACGGACGCTTTTGACCTGCTGTTTGCGTGTAGTTGATAGGTCGGGACTCGGAACTATACTGATTTCTAATTGTAGGTCAAACTTGAAGGTCGGTTCTGACGCGCATGCGCACAACTAGTCTAGCTCTAGGCAACGGACTTCGGTAAGTCGTTGCAAGAGAAAATTTTAGTTCATAAGTCAAATAGATTACCTACAATAAATCAAAACCTATACACCTAATTACCTAATTTACACCATTACCTAACCTTTACTCTAAAAATAACCTCACCTAACAAATAAACCTAAAACAAACCAAACACCAAATAGTCCATAAATCAACCAACCTCAAAACCTCAAACTAAATTACCAAACTATCACAATACCTTACCTAAACCAAAATTCGTAAGGATCATCACCAACAGAAATAAATCTTCGAGAACTGCCACATATATGACTCAAAGTAAATAAGCCCAGCGGAAAATCAACAGCCAATAGAGTCAAAAACGAACGTTGCATCAAACACAATTCGACGCATATATATATATGTATAAAAAAAAAAAAAAAAAAAAAAAACCCAAAAAAACCAAAAAAAAAAACCAAAAAAAAAAAAAAAACTACAAAAAACCCATAAAAAGTAATAAATTTCGATAGCAACTGCAACATCATCATTCTTTCTTGCTGGTTATTGAGCATATATATATCTACAACTTTTCTTCCAACGCAATAGTCAACAAACGAATTTACACCCATCCTAAATTATCCTTTTTATTACTAAATCCTAATTCTACATTAATCCCTTCATAAATTCAACTACAACCAATTTCTCCTAAATAATATTACTCCTTTCAAATTTTTCCTACACCAAAATATAATAATATCTCAAAACATTTCAATCCATCCTTCAACCATGCCACTTAATCCTCAATAATACTCCCACCTAAAAAACCATAGATTAAAAATATAAGTTAAGTACCAACCAAAATTAGTTATTAGTATTACATGTAAAAACCACCAAATTCACCCTATAACCTCAAGCTATTCCATCACTCTTTAGCTTAATAACTTTTTAATTGTACATCCCGAACAAAAAAAAAAAAAAAAAAAAAAAAAAAAATCAACATAAAAAAGGGATATATAAATCAAAGGCATGTGCCATATCAAAATTTATCATCACCACGAAAATAATAGAATTAACCTACACTATTTACCAAACACCAAAACCTTAACCATATTATAAGAATCCATACCTTATCATAATCAAATTATCAACGTACCGTAAAACATCAAAAAAGCAAGTGCCAGGGAGAATACAGCATTCGTTATGCCTCCCTCGTTTAAAAACCAGTAGAATCAATATAATATCCTCAAATTATAGTCTGGTCGCGATTAGGGCGTCTATTTTTTATATATTTGCAGATAATTCAATTGTTTATTAAATCTGCCACAACCTACCATCCTCAAACCCCCAATACCTCACCTAAAATTAATATTTTTTTTTTTTTTTTTCTCGCAAGGGGGGAGCTGTAACGAGTTACCGAACTCCGTTACCCAAATGTACCAGACAACTGGACTAGTTGTGCGCATGCGCGTCGGAGCCGACCTTGCAACTTGACTTTGAATTAGAAAGGAGTGTGGTTCCGAGTCCCGACGTATCAACTAGACGTAAGCGGCAGGTAAAACGTCCGTCGGTGACGAAGTTCTACGCTCACTGTAATCTTTCGTTATTATGCCATAAGCAAATGTAATTAATATTATATTAAAATCGGTAATCGCGGAACGTGAGAATATAACCAATCGCGCACTCGTAATGAATATTAACCGGTAATGAGTTGGGTTCGGTTAGAAGCCTATCGTGTACAAATGGTGACTAGTGATTTAAGTTAAAGTGTAATAGTTTAGATATATATATAATTAATTAAGCGCTTGTTAAAAGCTGGCAGAGTCGGATTTGCAGGGTACGGCTAAAGGCAATCGGTTAAATCAGGGTTAGTGATTAATAAATTTACTCTGGGTATGCGGCTATCGTCAATTTGCACCGACAGTTCCAGTCACGTCTTCCACAATTTACTAACTCGGTGCAAATACACGCTGACTAGTGATTCCCAATAAGATCAAAAGGGATAACTGGTACAATTACTTTGAGAAGTCCATTTCTTCTCCTCCACTCAAAAAATCCACCTTTCTTCCCAAAATTCGCCAGCAAGGCACACACAAATAAACTACTTACACGCCATGTTCTGGTTCTTAGTGAAGCGGTACATGGCCTCTTGAATCAAATCAACTCTCACTAGCAATGCGATCTAGCTCGCCTGCACTGTGCATTTATATATACGTTTCTTATATGATTTCTTTGCTACAATTGTTTACTTCCACTTTTTTATATTTTATCAATAAAACTGTTTATTATGTGACCATTTATTTACTTTTCTCAACCGCACCACTGTTTTTAGTTATTGTGACAGGGTGAACTTTTATACACTTTATATATATTACACACTTTTACTCATAAATGTTTTTTAAGTCTGCTTTTTTATCTTTATTATATACAGGGTGTATCAGGAAGAAACGGAAAGAATTGCAGGACGTGTTCTACTGGTGAAAATAATGAAAAAAGTTCCTATAAACATAGGTCCGAAAACGCTTCGTTTTCCAGATATCCGCCATTTTGTTTTTTGTACAAAATAATTCATATCTAGAGAACGATTTGACTGATTGAGTTCAAACTTGGCATGAAGTTTAACCTGACAATGATATACCTCAAGAAAAATAAACGATTAAATCCAATCATGCGTTTCAAAATGGCGGCTGTTTGAAAATTTCAAGCCTAATTTACTCCAAAACCGTACATTTTAACGAAAAATGTCAAGACACCTTTTTTGTAGCCCTTTTGATTCCCTATCGGATGGTCTAACTGTCAAAACAATCGGATGAAGGATAATAGCTAAGTTAAAAGGTAATGACAACAATTGTCCATACAATATTGTAGTATTTACTGTGTTGGTATAGGATGCCGGGTTGAACAAACCAATTAGTACACATAACTTAACTGTTATCCTTCATCCGATTGTTTTGACAGTTAGACCATCCGATAGGGAATCAAAAGGGCTAAAAAAAAGGTGTCTAAAAATTGACGAAACTGGAATAGATTGAAATTAGTTCGTGGGTCCGGTACTCCTAAAATCGATAATCGAAATCGACTCCTAGATCGGGTCATTTTCAAGATAACAAGCTGAGACTAAGCATAAATGTTTAAAATATATATTTTAACTCCTACGTCAAGTTTCAATTCGATATATTAAAATTCGGCCAATTTAGAATGAGCCAACGCTTCATATATGAATAAGATGTCCCCTTTTAGTGATTTCCCCTGCTGCAAAATACATACCTGCATTATCGAATTTTTTCCAGACAAACTATTGCTCGTACGAAATAAATACATATGACCTTTTTTGTTGAAAAATACCTCCCCTACACGGTGGTATTTTTTTATTTTCCTCTATCTTCATCCCAGCTCGAAATATTAAGGATAATCGAAAACAAAATGATAATCGATTTTTTTTTCGACTTTGGGAAATCGATAGACTGGTAAACTTTTTTTTATGTTAATCTACATACTTTAATGTACTTATAAAAAAAAATTCAGCCGTATTGTAAATGACTGGTACTTTTGGTCTAAATTGACCTTTACCGACTGGCCTATATTAGCAATTTTAGGATACAATTGTTAGCAATACATAACACATATTTCAATATATTATGCAGTTATTAGCGAATTTCCATAGGAAAAATGAGCTATTGCAGTGGCCCTTATGGTGAGACCCAAGGTCGGGAGTAGCAAATGAGCACCGATCATGGTCCCCAGAACACGTTTTGGGGTGTCAT
Source organism: Philaenus spumarius (assembly GCA_018207615.1). Classification (NCBI taxonomy): domain Eukaryota; kingdom Metazoa; phylum Arthropoda; class Insecta; order Hemiptera; family Aphrophoridae; genus Philaenus; species Philaenus spumarius. Next base: position 24,507 of record JAGFPH010012497.1, on the reverse strand, counting down.
TAAAATTCATATATGTATATGCACTCTAGTGGCCGCATTTTAAGTCCGATTTGGTTCAAATTTGGTACATATGTTGGTTGTCTACGTCGCTCGGATGTGTTCGTTAGCCAAAAAAATCCAACCACCGGAAGTACGTTTTTTGACCGGAAGGAACTATTTTTTGACATTTTTACTACGAGAATGAAATTTTTTAAAAGTTTGTTCTAAAAAATATAAATGTAGGATGTTATTCTGCACATTTTGTTTTTTTACGCGACCTTATAGCTCGCTTGGTTCCTCCAAAATCGATCAAAACGTAAAATACCATAAAAGTACCCGGTTCATCAAACAAGGCGCAAACAAATTCTACTAATATATTGCGTACACATAGACAGCTGTTCAACGCCTTCGTGAGTACACCTATTTCCCAAATTGTTGTTTGAAACCCAAAAACATATATAAATTTAATTTCGGAAATTCGCTCAACTCACGTCAGCGGTTCAGCTGCGTGGTCGAATTATTTTGTTTTGAAATTAAATAGAGGCGTCCAAGGCCTCCCCACCACTGTGACATGATGAGATGTTACTAGAAGTTTAACATATCCGCACAGAAGTTCTCACGGACAATCTTATCAGTGTCTTTTATTGTTTATAAAATCGTAAATTTATACGGTTTTAAATGTAAATGTTTTTTTCAACACAGGTATGTGGGACTTGCAGCTCGTGAGATGCATGCCGGGTCTATTTCGTAGAGCTGTTGACAACTTTGTCTCACTTGCTCAATGACTTCGTCAGATGTGCTTGGACGACCTGGTGATTCTTATGTCTTAGCGAACACCCTTTTTCTACAAAATATTTATGCCGCTCATAAATTGTAGGCCTTCTAGGAGGATCTTTAGCGTACTTGGAAACTACGCTGAACTGTTCTCGCCGACTTCGATTCTTCGAACCAAAACACACAGCAAGCACGCTAGGGTCCAGTGAAGGCAGCAATCTTTGACGCAACTCCCGCTAGTGCTCGTGACAGTGCGATTCAGCACTAGCGAACTAAGCGAGTCAAAATTTGATGTGTTTCCCTACAAATTGACACTATAATCACTTCTGTAAGTTCTATGAATAAATTAATATGATTTTTCAAAGTTGTAAAGTACTTTTTGAAACACTCTGTATTAGATTTACAGGACTTTATTAAGTGTTAATACCAATAGTATAATTTTACTACATGGAGGTAAAAACAGTAAAGAATTGCTTCAAACTGATATTTATGAGCTAAAGTGCGGCGACTGCCATGTTAGTACATAGGATGTCCCTTTCGCATATGATTTAAGGAGAACCTACCTACCATAAAAGCAACTGGATGCTACAAACTTCAGTTATGCTGAGTACCTCACATGCAATCTTCACACTTTAGATTAGACTTTTCTGGGGTGGATTCCTTCTTGGAGAAAGCTCCCTTACACGTCAACCTTTGGTTTATTGTGCCTCCTGAGCTCCGCACTTAGCATGTTAGAAGCCTGTATCCTTTGTGAGGGCCAGGATTTTCTCCACCAAGTACTTGTCTTCTTCGTCCCCTGGTTGCTGGATTCCAAAGATCCCCCTCCTTCTGCGCTTCAGAATCTCGCACTCAAATATGACGTGTCTTGCTGACTCTTCTGTCTGATTACAAAGCCGACAGCGTTGGTCGCCTTCAAGGATTCCCACTGTTGTTAGGTGTTTCCTAAACTGACCATGTCCAGTAATGAGTCCTACTCTTTTGAGCTGTGGTCGGTTTAACTTGTTTAGGGATTTAGTAAGCTTAGCGTTTGGTTCACACATACTCAAATTCAAATGACAACTTTGAAATGAAATTATGCATATGTGCAAAGTAGATTTTACGAATGCCATGGCAGATTCAAGAGTTGCAAGGCAAAAGAAAAAACAATGCCACAATAATTCTAATTAATGACCAACTCTCCTTCAATTGTGTTGTTTGAACTGGTCTCAGTGTCGATTCACTGTTCAAATGTGGACATAATCAATGTAAACATGTAGTACAGTTTCACATGTTTTCAACGATCTCTGCCTGGAGTGAAATATGTTTTGTGTTTTAATTACCCTGTTTCACTCTGATGATGGGCGGATAGCAGAAAACATTAGTCGAAATAAGATAAAAATATACCTAAAAAAGGGGTTAGTAGACGTATAGTAAATGAAAACTACCTCTTTGCTTTGGCTACATCCAATTTCTTTTCCATTGAGACACCGCACTTAGCCCAGTCAACGAATGATTCTAGAAGGAAAGTGAATAAGCGGAAAGACCAACTACGGTACATTGTTTGGGGTACCTAGTAGTATAACATACTAAAAGTCCTTGACCCTAGGGGTGGCGGAAGAGCCCGGAGGGAGGTTAAAGGTCCCATTTTTTATTTTTTGCCTATATCTCAGTAGGGGTTGGTCCTACAAAAAATACACACGTATACAAAATTAAAGCTGACAAAATTCTCTACATTTTTCATACCTATAGTATTTTTGCTATCTGTAACCGTTAGTGAGATATACACTCTCGAAAAACGGTAATTTTTGAAAAAAAACCGTTTTTTCTCATTGGAATACTTTATTATTTGTTCCCCAAGTTGTTGAGTTATATAAGCATCCGTAGAAAGTCAAATTATTGTGTATTTCACCTCTGTATATTATTTATTTTATTAACTATTATGTCGTCAGAAAAATATTTTGTTTCTCGCTTTAATTGAGTCAGTTTATATGTCATAAGTCCGTAGGATCTCGAACAGCGAGATAAGAACTGGAGAGAGCTCACGAGGGTAGACCGCTTGGGGAACAATTAATAAAGTATTCCAATGCAAAGAAACGTTTTTTTCGAAAATTACCAATTTTCGAGAGCGTATATCTCATTAACGGTTACAGATAGCAAAAATACTATAGGTATGAAAAATGTAGAGAATTTTGTCAGCTTTAATTTTGTATACGTGTGTATTTTTTGTAGGACCAACTTCTACTGAGATATAGTCAAAAAATGGGACCTTTAACCCCCCTCATCCCCTCTTCCGCCACCCCTAAGGTCAAGTACTTTTAGTATGTTATACTACTAGGTACCCCAAGCAATGTACCATAATTGGTCTATCCGCTTATTGACTTTCCTTCTAGTCCCCCCATTTTGGGCATTCGTTGACTAGGCTAACTGGTATTCAGGAAGGAAAACTAAGATAAACAATATTAGAAAATTTTCTTTTCTAATTTATATTGAATATAAATCACACACATTTGTGTACCGGTAATCAACTACAATAATTTTTCTTAAAATTGAAAAAATGTATTTTCACATGTTTTCGTTTTGAAACATTTAGTTAACATAGTAGTACAAAACAAGTATTTTACAAAAAAATCACAGCAATTTTAAAACTAATTTTTTATAAGAAAAACAGTATGGAAGTTCAGTTGAAGACACTTCCCTTTTAATAATTAAAATTCCATGAAAAACAACAAACACATTAGCAAAGAAATCATAATCTCATTCTTTTTCTTCTTCTTCTTCATTATCTTTAAATGTATCATATTCATATTTTGATGCTATCCCATCGATAGGATTTATTCTTAAGTCAATCATACGTTGCAATTGTGCTTGTTTGTGTTCTAAACTGAAGGATTCAGGGATTGGTCCATGAACTGTAAAAACATACATTTCACTTATGAATTAATAGGGGAATCATAGTTTTATGAATATATTTGTCATTCTTTTTTGTTTGAAATGCAAATTTCAGCAACTATACTAAGATTTTACCAAAAACTTTAACACAAAAAAGCTAAGTTATAATCAAAAATTATTAACGCTGCAACTGTCAGACTACTCAATTTGAGTGGTCGTGGGAACGTCGCACGTGAAAACGATAAATTTTCAGTTATACTTGTAATGAATATTTCACCCACTAAAAATAATTCAATCGCAAAAAGTCAAAAACCGTTGGAAAGGTAATGATCTAAACTTTAATTTTTGTATTTATAAGTTTTTTCTAAAACGTATATTTACATACGTAATCATCGTTTGCAGTTTATTAGTTTTCTTCAACAAACTCGGCGCCCATCAATTCACCAGTTTTCGTCACAAAACACGACGAAGTAACGCATCTTTCCTCTCTCTCTAAACATCGCCCACTACTTCTTCTAAAGTAAACTTAGATATCGTTGGATTCTTCACAATTTCCCCTATCTAATACTGCCATCCAATCAAAAATCGGACAAATACTTCTACAATTTTGGGCCATTTTGTAGACCCTTGCAATTGGTCAGTTTTCCAACCAATAAACAGCGTTATATATTGCAAGTGATATCTGTGTGAAAACAATCGTTTTTTAGAGATATTTTGGTATCTTTGTAAACATAATGCTTCAAGCTAACTTTCCCTGTAAACCAAATATGCTTTATTTGAACAGTTTATTGTGTAGGACCGTGGGAAAGTGACTGCTAATACGGTCACATCTGAGGTTTGAAATCGATCCCTAACGGCTTTTTATAACATGGGTAGACATAGGAGTTTGCGCGCATCGTGATAGCTTGAACGGGCTAGAGATTTCCAAATTTTTTCTCTCTTTTGTTATTCAAATAATTTTAAGTCAAACACTTTTAGGAAAAGATAATTTACAAGTATACGGTCCAATTCTTTGATTTATTCTCTACACTTTGTTATAATAATATTTCATTTTTGGGTAAAGCAAATATTCTTATTACGTTAGAAACTAGGCCAACTTTTGTTAGAAGTCGTGTAGATGGAACATAAAAACTGGTGTTTTCAAAATAAGAAATTTGAAATTGATAAATGTTTTTATACAGTTCTATTTAGAACTAAATTATGAAACTTTTTTATGCTTATGAAAAAATTACAAAAAATGTTTACTACTTGTTATGTAGGCCTAAAGTTGAACATTTTCCTTTCGTTACTGAACGTTTTTTGATTCTTGAGCTAATAATTTTTACAATTATTGTACATAAATAAATTTTTTAATTGCATATAGGAATTATTTGAACCTTTCTCTACAAAAAAGGTACAGAACACTATTGGATTGGTATACAATTACTATATTTGGCGAATTTTTGAAAATATGCTTGCACACGCACCGAAATGACTTGGCGTTGCAAACATTAACATGGACAGTTGTAGGGTTAAGTGTAATTTTTTTTGCAAATATGACAAAAAGTATCCAGTTAAACGAAAAAAACGTAAATTACAAAATTCAAAGAGAAGTCAAATTTATTTCTAATCACTATATTAAGCTGAGCACATCAAAATGTGTAGTACATTTTTAGTATTTATTATAAAAGGAGAGTAATGAAACTTATATCATTCGAAAGTCAATGTGCCATAGATGTGCAGAAAACAAAAATGATGTGCATATATTGTCGTTAAAACAATTAAAATAAACTAGGCCTAACCTAAAATAGTATTGCTATGCAGGTAATCCGGATCGGCTAATATATGTAGTTGGTTGCTATGGCAATTACGTGTATTTATTGCCGTTGAGACAAGTAAAATAAAATAACTATAGCCTAACCTAACATTGTTTCTAAGCTTCTGGTTATCCGGATCCGCTGGGTTATCTCTGTTATTTTATGCAGTTAGTTGCTGTGGCAATGAATATAAAAAAATATACTTTTGTAGGTCATGGGTTTATATTATTCTACACACATTATTTTCCATACAAAACGCATCAAACAATAAATGAAATAATTTTGACCACATTTACCGCTTCCATCAGGGGAAATGACGGAAACGGAAGAAGATACCCTGAGGTATCTATCAACAACACACTTCCCAGGATCCGCTGAAACTGTGACATTGCGGGAAGAAAACATCCCGGATGTGACAGGGAAGGTTGACTGGGAAATGGCAAAGAGAATAATAACTGGCAACAGGGTCAAATGGGCAATAAAGTCCTTTGACCCTTTTAAAAGTGCAGGACCAGATGGAATATTCCCAGCTCTTCTTCAGAGGGGCGGAGTTAAGCTGGTGCCATGGCTAATAAAAGTATTCAGGGCATCTCTTGCTCTAGGACTCATACCTAGGTCATGGAGATTAGCGAAAGTAGTTTACATCCCTAAACCAGGGAAAGGAACTTATAGTAATCCAAAAGACTTTCAACCTATTAGTTTAACATCATTCCTACTTAAAACGTTGGAAAGACTGATAGATAGATACATAAGGGATGGAGCAGTGGCTGCAAATCCTTTTCATAAAAATCAACATGCATACATTGCAGGCAAATCTGTCGAAACAGCACTCCACCAACTGGTAGCCAGGGTGGAAAAGGTGCTGGAGCAGAAAGAACTTGCGATGGGAGTTTTTGTGGACATCGAAGGGAACAATACCTCCGTCAAATCCATGACAGACGCATTGATCAAGCGGGGGGTAGAACACACTATCACCCGCTGGATAAAAGCTTATCTCGAAAATAGAATGGCGATCTCACAATTAAACAGTAGTGAAATTAGAATTGAGGTTGCGCGTGGATGCCCTCAAGGGGGAGTTCTTTCACCTCTCTTATGGTCTATGGTAGTAGATCATCTGCTTGTGGGACTAAATGAGAGAGGAGTTTATACCCAAGGTTATGCGGACGACATATGCATTCTGGGAATAGGCAAATTCCCAGGGACTGTATCTGACATCGTCCAAAGCTCACTCAAATGGTTGGAACGCTGGTGTGAGAGAATGGGTTTAGCTGTAAACCCAGGGAAAACAGATCTCATTCTCTTTACTAGGAAACGTCGGACGGATGGTCTGTACATGCCCAATCTACTGGGACAAAGACTTACATGCTCTGAAACAACAAAATACTTAGGTGTCACCCTAGACACAAAGCTGATCTGGAGTGAACACATAAGAAGAAAGGCAGCAAAAGCGTGTAATGCTTTCTGGGCATGCAGGAGAGCGATTGGAACCTCATGGGGGCTTTGGCCCCAGATGATGAACTGGCTCTATGTTACTATAATAAGACCGTCTCTAACTTTTGCCTCTATAGTCTGGTGGCCTGCTACCAGGAAGGAATGGGCAAAAAGAGAACTTAATAAAGTACAGCGGATGGCCTGCCTTGGAATCACGGGGGCCATGAGAACTACCCCCACAGCTGCCATGGAAATCCTGTTGGACCTCCCACCTCTGGACCTCTGGTACAGGGGGAGGCTAGTAAGGCCGCAATGAGATTGAACACAGGAGGGAGTTGGTCAACATCTCTTGCAAGAAATGGACACGGTGAGTGTCTGAACAAGATACTGGAGTGGGATCCGATGCTGCAGGCCGGTACGGACTACATGACTCCTAAGTATAATTTCAATAGCAAATTGGAGGCTACTTTTCCGGCTCGGGAAGAGTGGCTACGGAAACAAGTAGATCTTGGAAATGGACAAATCTGGTTCACGGACGGGTCTAAAACAGACAAAGGTACGGGAGCCGGAATGTACATGCATAAAGGACCGTACACCCAGGGAAGATACTCTATGTCGCTGGGACTATACTCTACGGTCTTCCAAACGGAGGTATACGCAATACTTGCATGCGTAAAACGAATACTGGAATCAGGAAGCATGAGCACAGATATTGCGATATGTTCTGATAGTCAGGCGGCTATAAAGGCCATTATAGCTACAAAAACAACATCAAAACTGGTCTGGGAATGCCAATTACTGCTGGATAAGTTGTCAAGCAGTAGGCAAGTAAGACTTGTTTGGGTCCCTGGACATGAAGGAGTGGGAGGGAATGAAATAGCAGATAAACTGGCTAAGAGAGGAGCAGAAACTCCTCCGATGGGCCCAGAACCAATGATAGGAATATCAAGAGGCTATGGGAAAGAGAGTGTAAGAAAAAATGTTCTATCAGGACACTTGCGTAGATGGAGAGAGGTGGTAAGAGGTCAGAGACAGGCACACGACTTCATTGAAGGCCTGGATGGACGCCTAAGCAGAACACTGCTGGGTCTTGGCAGGCCGGAAGTGAGGTTGTTGGTCGGTCTACTGACGGGACACAACTCTCTGAGGAGGCACCTCCACCTAATGGGGCTGGAGAACAACCCATTATGTCGAAGGTGTGGAGAGAAGGAGGAAACTTCTTTCCACGTTCTATGCGAATGTGATGCCCTCGCATCAATGAGGCAGAAATATCTGGGACAAGGATACCCTGACACCAGTCATATACGAGAGGAAGGCCCCCACGGACTTCTTCGTTTCGCAAAAAGGGCGGGTTTGATGTGAACTGCTGCCTGGACATGGGGCACAGAGGACCTCATGGTTTAGGTGCAGTGGGTCCCGGTGGTGGATCACATAAACCCCCTAAATAATAATAATACAGCTATACGAGCTAATATCCTTTTGCCTTCTCTGATCGGAAAAATATTAACAAAAAGAAAAACAATTATCCAAACAAATTATATCTTAGCTTTATTTATTTGTTAAATTATTATTCTATCATTTTAATAGTTGAGTTATTTATTTCTAAGGAATTACAAATGTTTGCTAAATATTTTTTATTAATTCCATCAAGCTTCCATCCTTTTTGCTCTTTTCCACTCTTTTTCTCTTAGAGTCAAGATACAAATTAAGAATTTTCATACGTATAATAAGTTCCAATTAATTAATTACGTGAAAAACAAGTTGAATTTTGTTATTTTACAATGAAAATTGGTCGAACTTCAAACACAGGAGATACTAGTACTAATTAAATTACTAATCTTCATATTCTTTGTAATTCAAAGGAGGTCACTTAAACGACGCATAAGTGCTGTTTAAAAATGGACTAAGCCGTTGTTAGTAAAATTGTTGTTTATATATGCTTTTTTTTTGTTGTTTTTGTAAGAAAGACTGTGAACCGAAAAAGCAGTCTACATTGCACTTCAGTGTGTTCAGTATGTAATCGAGCCAGCAAAAACATTAAATCAATTGAAAGAATCTTGTTGAATGACGTGGACAGTAAAAATTTTTTTAAAAAAGCATAAAAAAAAATTAATTAATTGAAAATATTAAGTTAGATGATAGTAGTAACAGTGGCAGCAAATATTGTAATAAATCATAACTGAACAAAAAATTGTATATATATTATATACACACTAATTCTTTTAATTAAAATTATTGTTTTATAGTCGATTATTTTCAATTTTACAAATTCTGAAATTTTAAAATCTTAAAAAACAAAAAATTTTAAATAAATGTCAAGTGTTTAAAGAAAGTATTCTATATACATTCAAAGAATACTAATTCAGAACAAAATTCAAGATTTCACTGATTTATGTTTAACCATACCGATTTTACAAGGCTCAAACGAAAAGCATGCAATTTCAACAAAATTAATTGCAGCAGCTTGTCCTCCAGAGGCCTAAATAACTACTACCTCAATTAAGTTAATACATAAATTTTGTTTTCTGACATTTATTTTTTTTTTAAATTTGGTAATTTGATGTCAATATAAAATATATGAAATATTATTTAATTTTCTATATATATTTATTTATATAACTAAATATTTAACCTTAATATTTCTTATTTTTCATTAATTGTATGTATTTATAAGCCAGCATTCCATTTCCAAGCATATTATGTCTTTTTAATATACTTAATTCATGTCCAATTTAGCTATCATTTAAATGTTACACTATAAATGTCGTGTGTGTACTGACAGCTGTGTGTATTGATGTATTAGCGGAAGAATAGATAAGAGTAACAAAAGCTGTTGCCAGAAATAAAACCATAAATAAATGGCAAGAAAGATGGGGCAAGAACAGGTTTCTGGACAAAAAAATTATTCCCTGATGTAAAGGAATGGATTGGTCGTGGACTCACCCAGGCAGGGTGGATTGGTCGTGGATGGCTGTTTTTGTAATTATATGTACAGGTTTAAGTTGAGATGAAGTTGTATTGTGATGATGTTGAACACACTATTTCACTGCAGTACATGGAGCACAAAAAGGGAGAAGTTATGCACACCGAAGCCTTCTCAAACATCAACAAGGGCAAATGTAACGTATGCCTCTTCAAATGCGTATAAATTAAGAAAATTTTTATATTATTATTACTTTTACTATTTGTAATCAATGGTCATCACAGAGAAATAAGTTAATAAATAATATCTGTAAAGCAGACAGTTTTAAATTGGTTGATAAAAAAGGACAATGTAACTAAATAAAGAACAGTTTGAAAGTATGTTTACAAAGTTTAAAAAACACTCGGTTTCAATAAACAGGATGCACATTCAGGAAGACCTTCTCAAAGCTTCCAGAAGCATCTAGACCAATCGGCGGAAGTAAATGTGTTTTTAGCGCCAAAAGTTCATATGGTTTTCAGATCAGTACAGCAACAGACTCGAGATAGTACAGTATGCCCGAGGTGGATAAGTTTTTTCGTCGATGATTAAGTGCAAGTATTAACATTTAATAATCTTTTATATAATCATTACTGTCTGCTCTTTTCTTTATATTTTTAAAATGTATAATGAACTAGTGCATGTAAAATTTGTATGCAACTACAGATACTGAATAAGTTAATGGTTTTGTTTTGTAAATTTATAATGCTTTTTAATATGTGGAATTAAAATCGTAGAGTCAATCATCATGCGAGTTAATTTCTTTTGTTTTGCATCCATAATTCAATTCCCAAAGTACACAGTGATCGAACATTCAAAACTCTAAATTTAATAATTTCTATAAAAATAAAGTTAGTTAACCATGTGTATAGCTGGCCAAACGTAAGCTGGCACTTGGGCTTGGCGAGCCGAGGCGGCAGACTTATGGCGAGAGGAGGATGGAGGTCCAGGTAAAATACTTTTGGATGTGCCTGAGTCAATGTATTCTGAAAGTATTTTACCTGCACCTCCACCCTCCCCTCGCTATAAGTCTGCCGCCTCGGCTAGCCAAGCCCAATTGCCAGCTTACGTTTGGCCAGCTATAGCAATGCCGATAGGATTTTAGCGGGATGGTACAGTAGGCTATGTGATGGTGGTTCATTGGAAGATGGAAATTAAATATATAACATGTGTTATGGAAGTTGTTTACAAACAATAAGCATTTTTGAGGTTATGAATTTAAATAATTTTTTTTTAAGATTTCAATTGAAATATAATTACATTTTAATGAATAATAAATAACAGTTGTTGCTAACTAAAAACACATTCTATATAATTTTTAATAATTAACGAGTTTTTATTTTTTAAATTTGAAATTTTTGCTTAGTCGGCACAAACATATTTTTTGAAATTTAACTATTATAAAACCTTCATAACACCTTTAACGTTACAGGAATGCTGGACAGTGAAGAAAAGTGGCTTATGGTGGCATTTTATCAAGAACATCATGGTGCAGAAACACACGGTTGAAAGGAAAAAGTAGTAAAGTAACTCATCGCTGAGAAAACGATTAGATAATTTTAACAAAATAATAGCCCAATATAAAAAGGAAGGCATCCAGGCGCTACCCTGTAGTTATGATTACACAGTCCCAGGGTAGTGTTGAAGCAAGTGGAGGTGGATTTAGTGGATGTGTGTTCCACATGTCAGGGGTTGCTGACCCCGGTGTTCGCTTTGGAAAAAAGATTCAAACCGGTGGACCTTATGTTATAATGTGAAGTACGTTAACCCCTCAGCTACAGACCATTTATTTGTTTCTTTCAGATCATAAATCCTTTACAATACCTTTACATAAAACTTTACATTATCATAAATCCATTTATTTAGCTATTTCTTAACAAATATTCAATATTCACTTATCTTTTAATACCAATATATTCGAAAGGAATAAACAGTACGTACCAAATTTTGCTATAAACACATAAACCCACAAGCCTATGGAAGTAAAAAATAGAGCCCAGCCAAGAAGACTCTTCCACTCTCCTGTTGGAGCAGTGAACTCGGCAAACGTCTGGCAGAAGCTTGCTCGATATAAACATTTCTTTTCATCAATTGTGAGAGACCTCCAGTCGCCCTTTTCCTTCTCCCGAAGTGCCTACAACAATGCACGTTCGTTAGCAACAAAATATTGTAGCAGCTCTTATAAGACTTGGAACCAGTGGCAGATATATAGATCATGTTTTGAAAATGTAATATTATTCAGAGTAGAAGTGGTGGAGGATAAGTTTTAGCGGTAATTATAAACACGGATGATAACTCTATACCAGTACAGTAATTAGTATGTACACTGGATGAATTACAATACTGCAGTTTTATAGTATTCTATCTGTATATTCAATGGCTTAAAAAGTATGTCTACACCTCAAGGCAACACATTCAGTGCCCTTCCCACAAAAAAAAAAAAAAAGGCAGTATTAATCAAAAAAGTATTAATCAAAAACATTTAAATAAAATTACAATGATTTCCTTACCACAACTAAATAATGTTTTTTGTGTCACATCAAGGTAGAAAGTTTATGGGCCTTTCTTTCCTCCCAACTGTAACTGGTGTTTCTTATCTTTATGTGCTACAACTATGGCTCTTTACACAGAACTTTATTTGGCAGAAAGATGGTACACCGAATCACTGGTATAACACAGAACACGATTGATTAAACCATATTGTAGCCGACCGATGGATTGGCTGCAAGGGACCAGATGACGGAGCATGTTGTAATATATGTGAGTTTCAGGGGTTTTAATTAAGTAAACAGGGGTATAACGTAAAGAGAGTAGCTATGTAAATTTTGGATGATTTAGCCTATTTTAAAACATTGTATTTTCATAAAAAATTAATAAACATAGAAATTCAAAGGGGGAATGCTGACAAGTTTAATTTCATTATATTTCATTTATGAAAAAGCAATTATAATATAATAAATCATTAGTTAGATATGTTTTTAGAAATAAAAAGAGACACGTCATAAGTAGGATAGCCTCTACAACGGGTGTACTTCAGAAAGGAACAAGACTTTAGCCTCGGAACGGGTGCAATTTTCAGAGCTTGCAGGCAGACAGTAACAACAGAATGACCAGGATTGGTGGAAAGGGACCACTTGACATGACGTCATGGTCACATGAGGTGGTTGCCGGACGCCATACTTCTTTCTTACTTGTAGCAGAGACGTCCTAGTATATGGACCTGTTTGTCGTTTGGTGGTGAAATGATTTCACAAGTATAGTTTTTGCGGTCTTTAGAGAATAAATACCATTGAAGTATGTTCAAAAGTTAGTAAAGACAGTGCAGTGAACAAAAAATGTCGAATGGCGTAAATCGTACGATGCAAAGCAAGGTGAATTGACTTTGTAATTTTCGGAGGTGTGTGCCGGCTTACAATGGGCTAATGGCGGACATTCGCAAGTAACTACCACGTGAAACAATGTTTCCGATATAAACGGTATTTAAAGAACGAAGTGAAATTAATTCGGTGAGGCTAAAGTGCTACGAACAAAAATCTTCAAGGGGAAAAAATTTAAATAAGGGTAAAATTAAATTAAATTTTTTTTTAAATGTTGTAATTTTCTTTTTGTTAAAGTGCACTATAAATCAAAACGTACGTAAGTAAAAAAAAATATAATTATAATTAAGTCTGCATTTCAAAGTTTTAATATTCTAATTTGTTGTATGTTTAAATTTAGTAAAGTTAATAATTTGGAATGAATGCTTGAGTGTTTGAAAATTATTGAGACTAGCCATGATTTGCCAATTCTTTTTAACATGGTTTGTATGTTTGATATTTAGAATGGGGCATTAAAAAACTTAATGCCAACTATTATGTTTCGTTAATTCGAGTCCTTTCCCTTCCTAGAAGTACTTCATGGTAAATTGAACCTTGTTATAAAAATAGAGTCAGTGTAGCTTTAAGAGATACAAAATGGCGTTCAGTTGGAACCGCAGTGACAAATTTTGGAGGCAAGGTCTCTGTGAGTAGAACACAGATTCCGTGCTTCTAAGACCAGTCGCTCCGTAGTTACCAACTGTACGCACAGATGTATATACCAATCTGCGTAACAGAGATTTGTTAGTCAACTGTGACAATCACAGATCTGACTATAACATAACCTATTTTCAATTTTGGGGTTATGTTTGATTGTTTTTTTTTTTTTTGTGGTTAAGGGAATAGTATTTTGTAGATTTGAATTGGTAATTACATAAATAAAGTAAAGTATACAAATTGAAAGTATGAGATTACAAGTAATTGTTACGCAGCAAAAGGTTATTTTTTTAATTAAATTAACTTAGAAAAAACTTGTCAAAATTTTATTTTTTTAATTTTTTTTATTTTTTATTAATAAATTTTGTTTGTAAACGGCTGGCAAGCAACAGCACGTTACAATGTTTTGCATGGCCTGATTGGTTCACCCAATCTGATGCCATGTGATATTTACCTTTGGGGGTTCTTAAAGGAGCACGTGTATGTGCCTCCGCTACCAGCTGACCTACCCGACTTAAGAAACAGGATTGAAGCAGTTGTTCCAACTATTAATCCAGACTCATTGAACAAGGTTTGAAACAAACTCGGCAATCGACTTGATGTGAGCCGTGTGGCAAATGGTGGTCACATTGAACACTTGTAAGAAAAACTGTTGTTGTTATATTATTTATAATTGTAAGTTAAATATCATAAATACTACAAAGCCATAAAACCCCAATATTCATTTATTGGGGAGGGGGGATGTGAACACCCGGAACTTTCCTGATGTACATTAAGATAATCAAATCACCATTGGTTCTAGCTAGTCCTCTCTAGATGTACTGGCCATGCTTCCATATGGGGTTGCTCACTAACTGTACGTACAGAAGAGACCCGTTAATCCGAAAATCCGCCTATTCCAAACAGTGTTCAGAAAAAATACCGATTTTTTAAATTTAAAAAAACTGGAGAAATTAAACAGACGTTCGTGAAAAACGTGCATTTATTGGTATATAAAATAGTTAAACAGAGACATACATAGAGTCTAATCTTGATGAAAACGCCTGAAACGAAATAGGAATGAAAGCCGGTTACTTACAGTACATGTCGGCTCCATTTATACAATTTGTAGAATAATTTTTAATCACTGCTAAACACAAAGCGTTACCTTTACACAAACTTTTAAGAAGTATTGCCAGTGATTTATTTCTGTCAAAAAGTACTGAATCAACTTGAGGATGCAATTTTCAGCCATCGCCGCATGAACATAACATCATTTAGTGTTGATGAAGCGTTTTGTTTGACGTAGCGTAGCGCGAGGACAAGAGCATTTGCTGCGTCTGTGTGTGATATGATTTCAGTTTGAACATTCCCCTTTTCCTAGCTCGCTTTCCTCCAAGTCGGTCTGTTTGCATCGATAAATTTGTAATAAGCGCACACAGTTTATCAAACACCCCTAGAGTAAACACTGAACTAGATACGACTAGACTAGTGTTCAGTGCAGCGATTCATAGATATGTTTGAAAACGCGGGAGGGAGAGGGGTAGGTTACAGTGACTAGATAGAGACAGTGTGGCCAAGTGTGGTCTTGTTTCCTATTGGTCAAGATGTCGGCAGCCATGTTTTTCCTAAATTCGTATCTGTTTACATTACATTCATTCACGTTCACATATTGTAAAAGCGATTTTACCGGTTTTTTTAACAGATATTTGTTAGTTTTTACTTTAAAATAAACGTAATAGTTATTTTAAAGCGATTTGTGTTGAAGTATGTGATATTGCACCAAATTAATAATTAAATGACAGCAGATTAGGCTACTCCCGCCACTCTACGGAATCGTTTCAGCGCGCATATTTCAGAAGTAAGTACATACCAAAAGTGTTTTATTTACAACATTTTAAAAAGTTCATAACATAGGCTAATCCTTTTTATCAATAGAAAAGATAAATGCAATAAATATTAGTACAGTATTACGCAATTTTAAGAACTGTTTTTGGCCCAAACCTATAATTTCGTCCGTGTTAGCCCTACGTTTGTTTATAGTTTTCAAATTAAATTGGCATCGTTATTTTTTCTGTACAATCTAAGACGAGAACCACATTAATAAGTAGGCCTAACTGAAATAATGAGGGAAATTAGTAATGAAACCTGTTTTTCGGCCTTGAATAACTTACTTGAAAATCTTGAATTGCCTAACCTCAAAATCAAAGAATTGTAATTTCGATGTTAAATTGTTGTTAGAGACATTAATTTTATTATTAGATTTCAATTGAAATAGAAATAAATGAGTTAGTTAGGAAAGTTTTAATTGCTTCGCTTATTTAAAAAAAAATCTGATGGAAATAAATGTATTGTAAAAATCAGAAAGTGTAACTTTGAAAATATTTAATTTGTAAAATTTATTCATTGATCAAAAAGGCTAATTAAGAACAGGATAATAATTTTGCATTTTGATTTAGGCCTATTCGTTGTTTTATTTATCGTTTTGTTATACTTTGAATTTTTGATATTTTAATTTATTCATTAAGTTAGGAAAAATTTCAAATTTAGCTTTAAGAAAATCATTTTTAAGATTTTTCTTTTCAAACTGAATTGAAACCTAAAATCAGTAAATACAAATTTCATAATTAACTTGCCACAAAACTTTAACTCTGGGGAATTTTAAGCAACAAAATTGTTGTTTAAAATTTATGGTGCATTTGTTATATAAGTTGTGAATTAAATATAATTAAAAAAATGTCATTATGACCAGTCAAATTCTTTTTCAGATAGAAACAAATTATTGAAAATTTGGTTCCTTGAAAATAATACAAAACCTTGACTTTTATTCAAATAAACCGCATAAATAATGTAATTGAACTTCAAAATGATTTTTTTTAACCTAGAATTGAACAAAGAAAATAATAGTGCAACTTATTTTGATATAGCTTTATTAGTTTGTAATTAACGTCAGTAGGCTACTCAACTATCGGCATAGGCTAGTAAAAAAATGTGATAGTAGGCTAAATCATTATTTTTTATAGGTTATTTCATTTTAAACAACTTATCTGCTTTCTAACTACTTTTTAACATTTAAAAAGTTGTTTACGAGGCCTTTATGAAATAAAACAAAAGGTTTTATAAATATTTTGAAAATAAATTACATTATACTTTATGGCAGATAACATTACTTTTAGGAAAAACATGGCGGCCGCTTTCATGTGGCCACACTGTCTCTATCTAGTCACTGTAGGGTAGGTAATGTCTCAGCGCTATGAGTCATCGAAGGAAATGCATTTCCTTTCCGACTTTCATTGAACCTGTTCACAAGCCGATCAACGCTGTATAGAACTACCGTTAGCAGATGTCCCTGCACATTATTTACCCATTAACATGTCAATACGTTGATATTATTTATGAAATCCGCCTATTCCGAATTCCCGTTAATCCGAACAGTGTTCGATTCCAATTAGTTTGGATTAGAGTGATTCTACTGTATTGAGAGGGCTTCCCGAACCAATCACAACAGAACACCAAAAACATTTCACCTTCTCGTAGTATTCGAGCTGTGTATTATTGTAAAAATAATAATAATAAATAAAATAAATTGAAGTTTGTATAAAATTTATTGTTTGGTCCATAAATGTGGTGTCTTGTTCCGTTTGTGTTTTTATGAAGTTTATTTTTTTTTGTAGATATTAATTTATACAGTTTCAGTGGCGGATCCACGGGGAGGGGGGGGGGGGTGGAGAACGTTCCCCTCCAAACCTCAAAAAAAAGAAGAAAATAGGAAGCCAAGGTATACATTTTGATGGCAAATATCTTAGGTACATATTACAATCACATTATATCTAAAAGTCACAAATATTGAATTGCAACCAACCCGATATTTTGAACTCAAGTCCTTGTTTTATCAGTCTGTACTAATATTATACAGCAGAGCGTCGAAAATCCGAACTAATTGGGACCGAGGGGGGTTCGGATTATCAATTTGTTCAGATTTTTGAAAACATCCAAGAAAATGGCATTTAGGCTAAAATATATGCCCTTTAATCGATTAAAGTGGTTAAACAGTACAAACAGTAATGTAATTACAATACAGTAGCCTACAGTATGTAAGAATACTTACGTAATATGATTTAGACGTACCTGCATCACAGTACACCCAACATGATTACACTTGTAACTCTCAATTACAGTACAGTAGGCTACATAATTAAAAGTTCACTTGTACATTATAGTTAACACAAACGAAAAAAAAAACTGTATACTACTGTATGTACGACACACTGTTATAATGATTACACAAAGAGAAATGAATAAACTTTCTGTATGTATACTGCTAGCGCTAAATCAGCTTATTAGTGCGACAGTGAACATACTGACAGCCAGTCTGTTGTGAGGACGTAAGAGAGCAGGTATTAAGAACAGTTTAGAAAGAGATAATAATGACAAACCGCGATGAAGATTTTTGTGAAATTTTTGACGACGCAATAATTGGAATTTGCGAAAACAAAAACGAAATTTTTGCAGGGGCTGCCTCAGAAGCGTTCCGATTTTTGACGTTTCGGATTATTGACGTTGGGATTATCGACGCTCTACTGTATGCTGAAGCGCTGCGGTAAAACGGCCAGACGGCGCGGCGCGAATAATGGCCAGAACTATGGTTCTCGGAATTATGCATCAACAATCCGTGTAGTAGACATAATTTTTTGAATTTAATATTCTGTATTATTCTTTTTACAAAACTGAGAATATACATATAATTAATTATGTTATCTAGAAAATATTTTGAAAGATGTAGAGATAAAGAGAATTTATTGCAGTACAATATAATAATGCAGTGTTGCTTTGAGAATTACAATGTAAT
Organism: Philaenus spumarius; assembly: GCA_018207615.1. Taxonomy (NCBI): domain Eukaryota; kingdom Metazoa; phylum Arthropoda; class Insecta; order Hemiptera; family Aphrophoridae; genus Philaenus; species Philaenus spumarius. The sequence goes on along the minus strand of JAGFPH010012497.1, from coordinate 5,856 downwards.
AACTTTTTTTAATACAGGTATTTGTATATTAATTTTTTTCTCGTGCTTCCTACAAATTACTGTATGTTATAAAGTATAAAGTATTGTACAGTGTATAAGTCTTTACAAGAATATAAAAAGGAGTCGATGCCAAAATTAACTACAGTAATCAATGTAGGATGATAAATCATCTTTTATCTTACATGAAATTCATGTTTTTTTTTTACGATAGACCAATCAAAATAACCAAGATGGGAATAAAAATTATCCCGGTGGAGACCAGTAGAGTAGGCCTAGTACTGAAGGCCTACAACACATGAATGTAAAACATATTTTCAAAACTTTTTCACAAATGTATGGATCCGATAAGTTTCCCTACAAAACATATAAGGCTTTATATGTTGTCTAACAGCATAGACAACACTTTTATGTATAGAGATTTTATGATAAACGTGGTATATTATTACTGTTTAGGTTACAATTGATCATATTATTTTTACAAATTACAAGATAATATTATATTTTAAACAAAATTGCAAACATAAAACTTTTAAGAAAATAGTTCATCAATTTTTACTTCAGAGTTTAAATAAAGCAATAATTAAGTTATATTACATAAATGAAATTAGCTTTCCCTCATCGTGGATTACCTCACTCATCCTTACAATTACTACACACCACTTTGTTTACACTGTGATTTTTACACACTGCTGTAGCATTACACTCACAAGATTCCTCTTCACTAGATACCGGTACCTGATCTGGAGCCAAATCGGGATGAAATTCGATTTCACTAACAACCATTTCGCTATCACTTTTATGTCACTGTCGAAATCAATGTCCAATAAATCATCAATTTCCTGACCACCCATGTTAAAAACAAATCAGAAATATCACAAATTAGGTTATAGTTTAGTCACAAAAAAGGTAGCGTAAACGATATCGTCGGGTCAAAACAGACCCAAGACGCAAATAACTCGTTTAAACAACAAACCCCACTCACACTGTCTCAAGGATAACTGGCTAGTCACCCCTCCCCTAGGATTACATAGCCGCCAAGGTTCCTCCGAACGATCACTGTACCACTACAACAAAAACAAATTGCTCCGGGTCAAAAACGACCCGACGATAGCAGTTAAAGGTTAATTTAACTAATTCTCCAACTTAAACCAAGAAAGATTTATTTTATTGGAAAGTTCTACTCTAAAAAAAGTTAGATCCTTTTGACTATTTTTTTACAACGTTGTAAAGTGTTTAGTTTTCAAAGACTTGTAGTTAACAATTAAAACTAAATTTGCTGCAATTATCAGCTAGCCTGGTAATATACATTGTTCTCCTGTTCCCAGTTGACTATCGGTCTGTATTTGACTTTAAACAGGGCCTAAATAAGACTTCTAAGTTACAAATGTATTTATTAACCAGTAAAAAATATCATTTATTTACAATTAAATTAATAATTTGAAATTTTAAAATGTTATAATGATCCAATTTTACCAGCACCAACAACAACGTGAAACTCAATCACAATTAAAACTTAATCTAGAGAATATAAATGCATTGAGATGAAATTTTATTCAACATTAAACATTTAAAAAAATGCTAGGCCTAGATTTAGGACCATTTTTGAAAAATGTCTACTGCTCACACTCAGATATGAGGATTAAAGAGTAAAACGATCTTCCTCTGAGAAATTTTTTTAACTTACCTTCAAGTATGGATCATCTGGATAAAATCTGATTGCAGGGCAAGGAAAATCTACTCTGTCCTGGTACGTAGCCTGGCCATTATGCCCCATGCCTACAACTTCCCTCATACCTATCTTGCAAGGTTCAATGTGAGCATTGGCTTTGATGATTGTATTAAATGGTTTGGGAGGCACTAGGGATTTTCTCACAATAAACAGGCCTTGTCTTAGAAACATTGTACCTCCTCCCTAGAAAAAAATCATTTAAATATACTGGTACTATACTGTGTAGAATTGGCAAATGATATAGCCTAATAATACGATCATGTAACAAAACTGGGTTTATAAATTTAAATAGAATTGCTTATTAAATCTATCTTCTACATAAGCTACAGTAGTATCTTACTTACAAATTAATATGATTTCTTACAACAGTGATCTAAACAGAGATGTTAAATGCAGTTGTTCTTACAATATTAGGATGAGTGTTTTTAAAGAAAGAAATTATCATCATAAACCATAGGCCTAATCTTTTCTTTTTTTTTTTAGGCGAAAAACCTGAGAGGTTATCATCGCCTCTAAAACCATAATCATACAATTTTGTACTTCTATATTATAAACATGTAGTCATAACACATTCAATAAATTTGTATTATTAAATAAAAAATAGTAGTTAGCAGGCTATGCAAACATACCATCAATAACAATAGGTTATGCCAAACCAATGAAAACAAACTTAATAAAATAAAATAGAAATAATATTATTGAGGAGGATTGTGTCAAAAATCAAAATTAGTCCACTTATTCAGCAAAATATTATTGGGCTTGAATAATAGGTATAGGCCTAGTTGTGTTTCGATCATATGCAATAAACCACTTATTTTAATAAACAACAATTTTGTTCTGAAAATACTGCCTAACCTATATTTTTCATTTAAAATTTATGTACGCCTATTATTAGGCTGAAGCTAAGTTAGGCCTATACTTTTTAAAACAAATAAAATATTTTTAAACAAAATATATATTTTAATATAGGCCTACTAATGTTTTTAATATTTCATATTATTTAATTTATAAAAACTGCATATATAACAAGCATGCATTTTATGTTTCTAGAATAAAGTGTAGAGAATACCGTAATTCAAAGAAAAGAACGATATACAAATTTGTCTTTTTTTAGTTCACTTAAGTGTTTGAAATATCTTCAGTTGAATAACAAAATGAGGTCAATCAAATAAAACTTATCGCGTGTAAATGAAACAGAACTTCCATTGGGATTTACCGCGAGAATCAAATGGGCTAGACAGAACCATTCGACCGCTGTAATTCACGAAAACCTTACACTTTCTACCGCTCTTTGACTAAACATGTAACAGGTTATATCCAGGATAGTTCACATCAAATGAAAGCTGCAAGTTTTCTCTACAGAATTGTATAAAGAAATCTGTAAAAACATATAGGATTGTGGGCGTTATCTCAGTTGACAAATGTGCTGTTTCATTGGTTTCAAAACTGTCCAATCGCAAGGGTTTACATAAAGCTTCGTCATTCAAATTGTATGTAGTGACATCTGATTGCAAGGCATCTTTAGATAGATCAAATCTTGACGAATCCCATGGTACCGGTACCTTTATATTTTTGAACAAAATATTCCTGTAGATGGTCTGGGACGTTGAAGAAGTGGGAAATAACAGTACAGTTGTATTCGAATCCACGCATGGAATCATGTTTACAGAAATCTACAATTTTAAAACGACGATTAGGCCTAAATATGTAAATATATACGCTTTAGAAAGAAATTGTAAATACAAAAATTAAAGTTTGAAACATTACCTTTCCAATGTTGTTTGTCTTTTTGAGATTGGAAGATTTTTAGTGGGTAAAATATTCAATACAATCACGCGTTACAAATGTGTTGTTATGATCACACGTTTCGTGCGATCTGCTGGTTCCAGGGTTAAGTAACATAAGGCTACAATGTGATGAATTTAGGGCTTAGGCTAATTATATTTTGCTTGGTTACTCTACTTCATTTATATTTCCAATGTGGTAGGCTAGGAAAGCTTGGTAACATAAAACACAGTTAGCCAACTTAAATGTTTGCAGGTCTATTCTAATAGTTATATGTCAATAATGTATCAAAATTTAACAAATTCAAAAATAAAACCCTTGAAGGTTTGTAGTAGACTAAAACATAGCCCTAGCATACAATTAGAATTATAGAAGAGTATTAATGTATTGTACTTAATTGTATAGTATCTGCTACCATTACAACATAGTGTCTAATCAGAAGTTACAAACACTTTAAAATAATATCTAAACAATTAAGTGTTAAAAATTGCAGTTCGTTTTAGAATAATTTATAAAATTGTTAACCTCACTACCTAATGAATTAATTGTACATAACTAGGCCTAGGTATTAGTTGTAATTGAATAACTTAACACTATTTTTTTAAATAATCAAAAGCACATACAAAAATATATTGTTTTAAGGTAGTAACCTAAACGAATTTAACTTACGTAATATTTAAATTCAAAACTTTACCAAAATTATGAAAGTTAAAAAATGTAATAGAATTAAAACTTTGCTAAGAGTAACTCAGAGACAGAGATTGAAATACTGTACAGCAGTAGTATTGAAATCAGAAAGCAATAGTGCACACAGCCACACTGATTATATATTTTGTATACTAACTACCCCAACAATCAACATCATTATTTCACTCCATGTTAGTTCTGCAAAGTATTAGAAAATTTTAAAATCATAATGCCATGTATAATTTGGAACTTATTATTAATATAATTTTTAAGGAACCAACTGAACTATAAACAACAAATTACAAAGATTTAAAGATTTTTTTAAAAATTTGATATATAAGACGATTAAGACCAAGGTAAAAGACATATACAACTTTAATAATATATATAACTTTAATGTAATTTTTAGGGCAAGTCAAGTTTCTGAAAGCAAATATAATTTATAGCTATAGTAAAAGAACTATAACTTTAGTTTATGACTAGGGGAAACCCCTGTGTGCTCCGCACGCCAACCAAGTTGGAACCTTCTATACACATAATCATGTTATCTTTTCTTTATAATAAAGGTGTAGGATTAATAATAACCCCAAAACTAAAATTTGCTTCAAAGTTTGAAATCAGCTGGAGCAAACAGCTGTTTTATCTGTTATTTTATTCAATTGGTTACTATGGTAATACAGTAAATGCAAATACAGTCATGTGTTGGTTCAACAGTCTAGGCCTAACGTAAGATATTTTTTCCGACAGAATATACAAATATTAAAAAAAAATTGTTTTTATTAAAATGAATTATAGCTTATGTTACTCATTGATAGTGTAGCTTTGTATTAGTAAAACTATTTTTTAAATAGTAGTTCCAGAGATTACCCCCTACATACAAACAAACAAATTTTACCTCTTTATAGTATTTATAGTAATATAGATGTATGTTATCCATTGGTTATTATAATAAGTGAAATCTGGGTTTTAATAAAATTAATAATGAAATATTTACTTGTACGCTGCTTTTAGGAAACAAAACTTCTATGTCTAGTATGACAACGCAATCAATGAAACATTAAAGGGGCTTATTTTTAGGCGCCGAAGTGAAACCGAAAGGGGCTCGTTTCGAAAAATATAACAGTTCATGACTTAAAATTAATTGTTTTAAAGTTATTTAGTGTTATGGAAGACCAATTGTTATAAATAACAATTATTGCATCGATTTTGCTTGCTTGTGAGTAAGTTTATTAATGCTTGCTAATGTTAACTTTGTGTAGGTGTGACAGGTACCCTCCACCTTGTAATACTTAATAATAATAATAATAATTTAATATAAAGTAATAGAATAGATTAGGTAGAGATGCAGGCTTATTATATTGCTGAGATCGAGGTTTAGAGTAAAGTAAGGGGGGGACCTTAGTTGGAAGCATCAAGATATGCAGTAGGCAGTCTGAGAGCAACCGCGTCCGTGAGTAGACTCATAAATGGGGGGAATTATGCTTGCCTTTGCCTTGTGTGTTTAGAGTTAGTTTAGTTTAGTACGGGACCAGCAGAGAGTTGATTTAATAAACAATGTTAAATCAACTACCCGTTTACCACTTCTTTAATGAACCTTCTCACCACCACCCATCCTGACAACGCACGTACGTCCGCAAGAGGACAGAAGGCACAGC
>JAGFPH010012496.1:11380-24057 GCA_018207615.1 Philaenus spumarius | reverse complement strand
CTCGTCCAGTGCTCATGAGCAGAGGCATTCTGTTCATAGGAGTCTATATTCCCCTTAATATATAATAGACAGTCCAGAATATAAATTGATGGCAATGTCAAAATACCCAGCTTTTTAAATAACGGCTTACAGTGTGCCATCGAGCCCTCACCGCACAACAACACCTAATCCTACACCTTTATTATAAATAAAACATAACATATTTTTTTAGAAGGTTCCATCGGGGGTTGGCGTGCGGAGCACACAGGGGTCTCCCCTAGTATTATCTGAACTTGTTGAGTGTATGAAGCTACTTCAAGTTGTGCCAGTTACATCAGTAACAGCTGAGCGATCATTTAGCGCCCTTGAAAACATACGTCAGAGCAACTATGGGACAAAATAGGTTGAACAACTTAGCAGTTCTTAGTGCTCACCAAGATGTTTTGGACGAAACGGACGTTCTACCAGTAATTAATGATTTTATAAAGAGCAATCCAGTCAGAAGATCTACATCTGCACTTTTCTAAGGATGCTCTGATGCTGGTTTGTAGGCCTGAATTACAAAGTACAGCTGTAGTAGGCCTATCAACTTTTTTGTAGGTTTAATGTAATTAAAATTTATATATTTAAATTAAAGAACATTTTGTTTACAGTGTCCTGTTATAGTGTTTTTTTAACTTTAAGCTTTATGAATGTTTTTATATAAATTTCAGTAATATATATATATATAGACTGAATAATATTTATTATTTGACTGTCTTGGTTTGAATTGGGTTATTGTACCTTTTGTACCCCAAGCTAAATACTTTATTTAACACTCGGTTACACGCTTAGCGGGGAATCCCCGCTTTTTTAGTTATTGTTTAAATAACACCAAACTTGACTCAGTATTAGAGCGAGACTCAAGGACATCTTCCCTCTCCCCACCACGCTGCCCTGAGAATTCGGTTAGTTGACCTTGAGACGGCAGACAGCCCACAACGACTGTTTATATTGGTTTTAGCGGGGAAACGCCGCCTACGCGTGTATTGGTGTAACTTTTTTATTTTATAAAACATTATTCTTAAATTTAGTGGTGTATGTATCTTTTAATATAGATTCTTAGTTTTATTTGCCAAGATGGACTTAAATTTAGAAGAACAACATATAATAGACATTTTAGACGAGCTTGAATGGAAAGAATTAGATAGCTTTTCCGATGTTGAGCCACCTCAAATACTAGCGACAGAGGATTCCGATATCAGTGATGTGGATGAACAGGACTTACAACAAAATGTTGAAGGTGATAGTGCATCAGAACAAAGTGAGAGTGAAGAAGTAACGGCGAATAATACGGACGCGCCACACTACATTGGGAGGGATGGAGAAACAGCCTGGAGCTATGTTCCGGTAAGAAAATCAACTCAAACCAGAGCTTGTAACATAGTTACTAAGCTACCAGGGCCAGTTAGGGAAGCTAAGTACGTAAAATCTGAAATTGATTGTTTTAAAAAAATTTTCCCAAATGAATTAATTGAGAAGATTGTAGAATTCACAAACATAAAAATAAGATCTGTTCAACAAAATTACAGCAGGGATAGAGATGCAAGAGAAACCGATTTTGATGAGATTTGTGCATACTTTGGTCTGCTTTACTTGTCTGGAGTTTGCATGTCAAATAAGCAAAACCTTCTTGATTTATGGCGAAAAGATGGTCTTGGAGTGGAAATATTTCGCTTAGTAATGGGGGTTAACAGATTTAGATTTTTGCAACAAATGTTAAGATTTGATGACACTGGTGATGTAAACAGGCCCCAAAGGAAAGAGCAAGATAAACTTTTTTGTATCAGAGAAATTTTTGAATCTTTCGTGGAAAATTGTAAATTGAATTATAGCCATAGCGCTTATGTAACTGTGGACGAAATGCTTCCAAATTTCAGGGGACGTTGCAGTTTTCGAGTTTTTATGCCACAGAAGCCCGGAAAATATGGCATAAAAGTTTGGGCTACTTCTGATGCAAAAACGTATTATACGTCCTTTCTAGAAATCTTTGTCGGGAATCAACCTCCTGGTCAATATAAACTGAACAACACAGTCACAGCTGTTGTTCAGCGTGCGGTAAGTCATCTGCAGAACAGTGGAAGAAACATTACCTGTGACAACTTTTTTACATCGGTTCCATTGGCTGTAAGTTTGTTACAGAAAAAACTAACTCTTGTAGGGACAATGAAAAAAAATAAGAAAGAAGTACCTCCACTGTTTATTGCTAAGGACAAAACAAGACCTGTCCCAAGCGCCATGTTTGGATTTTCAACAACGTCAACACTATGCTCCTTCAAACCAAAACCGAAGAAGGTTGTGTTGCTTCTCTCAACCCTCCATGATGACGATGCCATGGATGATTCAACAGACGGAGTGAAACCGGAGATGGTGACTTTTTACAATAAGACTAAAATAGGAGTTGACACCAGTGACGCCCTTCAGAAAAGATATTCTGTGTCTAGGATCGCAACAAGATGGCCTTTAGCAGTATTTTTCTTTTTGCTAAATGTTGGCGGAATCAATTCCTATGTAATATTCAGACACAATAATCAAGCCAAAACCAAAAGGAAAGATTTTTTGTATTCGTTGGGAAGAGATTTGGTAGCCAATCACTGCAAACGCCGACTTTATGATTCTAACATTGGAAACACAGTGAAGACCAGAATTTCAGAGATATTTTCATTTCCAAGAAAGAGGCAATCAGAGGATGAAGAACGTTGTACAAATCATGAAGAACGGTGTCATTACTGCCCACCAAAGAAAAATAGAAAGACCAAAACCAGATGTGCAACCTGTGTCAAGGCGATAAGTAAGGAACATACCACAACAACGTGCAAACATTGCAATGAAAACAATGAAGAGGATGAGTAACAAACTAATCCACCATTTACCGTCTCTTATTAGTGTGTAATTGTTATAGGATCCTTCAAAATCCTTTTCTACTAGTAAGCATACAGCAAAATATCTTATTGTTCTTAAAATAAATTATATTTAAAAATTTTAGAGTATTTTTTTAAAACTCCACATCAACATTCCAAGTTGGCGAGGGATTCCCCGCCTACGCGTGTGACCACGTAACTCGGTGTAGTGGTCTGCTAGTGGGATTTATAACATTTAAAAATAAAATTTTTTACTAACTTAAATAATTAATTAGTGAACAATATTTTTGTACAAAAATGTAGTTAAGGTTTCAAGGGTTGTAAAATTATATAATTTGTTTATTTTTGAAGCAAAATTATTGATACAAAAAAAAAACGTAGAGCGAGGGAATCCCCGCCATGCGTGTAACCGTGTTACTTTTACTACGCGTGTAACGGGGTATTAAATAAATTTAACTTTAACTCATTGTTGGTTTGTATTTTTATAACTCCATTTTAATATCTCAAAATTGCTATCACTAAATTAATATAAAAGGCAATGACAAGAAATACCTACTAGATAAACTCAAAGATTAAACAACATGGTGTATTTTTTAGTTTTGATCTTTTGTGGGCGTAAATAATATGCATTAATATAAAAAACACATTACTATGAGCATGAATATATTCTTCAACATTGTTATAAAAACGTACCAGAAAGCCTCAAAATGCAGTTTTAGCAACCTACAGTAGAACTCCAACTATCCGGATTAATTGGGACCGGACCCGATCCGGATAATCAAAAATCCGGATAATTGGATTTTTCTCGAAAAAAGGCCGTTTTTAGGAGAAAAACATAAACAAAACACAATAGGTAACATTTACGGTATTTATTATGAAAAAACAATATCAATGACAATGTTTACATTACGTAATATTTACAAACAATACTAAATCACTGTAAAATACATAATTTTTTTAACATACCAGGCAGAGTCAGCTGTTTTGCTATCTAAAATCGATTCTGCGCCGCCAAGTCTCGCATCCGTTTGACTATGTTCTTATTAAAATCTGATCCGGATAATTGGCGATCCGGATAATTGGAGTCCGGATAGTTGGAGTCCTACTGTACTTCAAAAAATATTTCTCCCGTCCCTCTTTCATTAGGGGGGTATGCAATACTCACCGGCGAGCCCCCCCAATAATTTTGATAAGTCGGCGCCCATGCAGGTCTGGTTGCTATGCGCAGAGCGGCATTATTACTACGACCAGTGACCTATGTATTAGGGTGGTTCGAAAAAAACTTTTTTTTAAATTTCAGATAGCTATAGTGCACAAAAGTTGCCATTGGTATAGACATGAAAAAAGCACTAATTATTATTTTTTTATTAATTTGTCTTCCGGTCGCGCAATGCCATCGAAGTTAGCGAAAAATTGTGAAAAACCTTAATTTTTCATATTTTTTTACGCATGCCAAATGGTTTTAATTGAGTTCCTATACCATGAATTAACTACTAAAATTATGTAAAATCAATATATAATATGCACTTTTATACATTTTTTTCATATCTTCCGGTCGCGCAACTTACAAAATGAGTAAAATTAGTAATATTTGCAAAATTTCAAAGTTTGACTGTTTAGTACATTTTAATCATACGACTTTTAGAGATGCTATAGTTTGATTCTATTAGAATAATATATTAAAAATCCAAGCATATAAGATAAACTTAGATATTCAAGTGGCATTCGGCCGCGCAGCTACGTCAAAACAGCAGAGTAGCCTACCTGGACAGAGAGGCGAGGCTTACGTGACGAATGCCAGCGATGTGCTAGCAGCCGGTAGCAGCCATTTTCGTTGTTTGACAATGTTTCCTTTCAGATAATTTAGAAATTTTCTAATAGTAAATAGCTCATTTTGTTTACACTTCGAGTTCCACTCACACCCTATAGAACCAACTATCCAATATAAGGTGCTATATACAATATGTACAAATTTATTTTGCTTTATCTCTCCTTATGTTTCTTTTCTACTCTTTATCTATTGATAAACATCGAAATTCGGATTTGTTTGAAAAAGTTGGCATCGCTGAGCGTGACAGTAATGTGGTTCTATATAGCCGTCTCTGGAACTGTGTCCACACACTTTAGTTGAAGCTTCGGTCACTAGCTTAACGAATTTTTCAACTGCCTCTGTATGGCATGGGAAAGCATCTATGCTCATAACAGGCTTGGAGTCATTGCTCACATACTGTTTTATCTCTTCATTAGTCAATGTTCTTAACAGTGGAGGAGGAGCCAGTGTACCGGTGTTCCATTTGATAATTTCAGTGTAGTCTTTAGCTTCAAAGTTTAAGTTTGGTGGTTTAAATATTCTGATAGAGTCACTTTCAGATATTGCTTTCATGATATGCCTAAAGCCCAGCTCTCGGATATGGTTTCTTTCATCAGTTACCATATCCAAAAGTAAATTTTCGTAATGGGCAAAATAAGCATTCCGTTGTAAAACGGGATCAACAACTTGAATCAGTAATTACCAGAAGAGCTGCTTCAAGTTGTTGATCCTGTAACTGATAAAAGAAACCATATCCAAAAGCTGGGCTTTAGGCCCATCTGTGAATTTGTGGTTTATTTTTATGGCAAACCACATAGGCATATAACATTTGAGAATGAATGGGACAATCTCTCTCAGATTTTCAGAAGGCTTGACACACTGATGTAGAGGCGCAAAACTTGGTTTGCAAGTAAGCCATCTTGAATATGACATTGGGCCAGCATCACGTACTACAAAGTCTTCTGAACAATGTCCTGACTTGATGACTTCTGATATCTTAAGCAAGTGCAATATTGGTCCTTGATAAGAATACGCTTGTCAACTTTTGGAATCTCACAATCAACAACTAAAATCAGCAACCGTAATGGCTGCCACCGGCTGCGCGGGCATCGCTGGCATTCGTCACGTAAGCCTCGCCTCTCGGTAATAGGCTACTCTGCTGTTTTGACGTAGCTGCGCGAACGAATGCCACTTGAATATCAAAGTTTATCTTATATGCTTGGATTTTTAATATATTATTCTAATAGAATTAAACTATAGCATCTCTAAAAGTCGTATGATTAAAATGTACTAAACAGTCAAACTTTGAAATTTTGCAAAAATTACTAATTTTACTCATTTTTTACTATGTTGCGCGACCGGAAGATATGAAACAAATGTATAAGTGCATATATATTGATTTTACATACTTTTAGTAGTTAATTCATGGTATAGGAACGCAATTAAAACCATCTGGCGTGTTTAAAAAAATATGAAAAATTAAGGTTTTTCACAATTTTTTGCTAACTTTGATGGCATTGCACGACCGGAAGACAAATTAATAAAAAAATTAAAATTAATGCTTTTTTCATGTCTATACCAATGGCAACTTTTGTGCACTATAGCGATCTGAAATTAAAAAAAAAGTTTTTTTCGAACCACCCTACTATGTATGGAGACGTGTATTAACCCTTAAGTACTGGCGCGGTTTTTTGAGACACTGCTACTGGCGTGGGGGTCTGCAAAACCCCCATATTTAATTTTTTTTATAAAATTATGAAACATATTTTGTCGCAATTTCTTCGGTTTTCACAGAGTTTTGAATGTTTTTAACTATTATACATCACTTACAAGTAGTTGTATACAAATTTAAATATTTGATATAATTTGTTATAAACCTTTGACAATTTTGGTTAAAAATGTAAAGGTTTTTTTAAATTTGCATGAAAAATTTAAATTTAAAAGGTTTTAAACCTTATATTCTTGTAAATGAGCAATGAAAACATGGGGAAAAAATAATATTATTGGTATTTTGACAATAGATTGCTTATTTTTTGGACCTAAAGTTAGACAACTTAAATTTCACTAAAATATGGTAAATTTGGGTGAGAAAATAAAAAAACCACGCCATATATATTTTTTTTTACATTTTAATTTGTACAAACTGAATAATATGTTAGAAAATTACATAAAAGTATAAAATAAAAATAAAATAAAATATAGTAATAAGTAAAACACAATGAACCCTGTAATTTTTGGTAACAAAAAACAAGTTTTGGGGTATCAAGTCCATTAAGTTAATAATTACTCCGAATCATCTTGGGGCTCCAAGCACTCTTGACACACAGTTTGCATGTGTTTCAGACACATCGGCTTGTTGCATTTGACACAAGAATTTGTTGTTTTGATGTCTCTATTTCTTGGGCAAACGATGCATCTTGTCTTCTTCCCTCTTACAATCGGTCTGTTGGCAGCTTCTTCCATAACGTTACCAATCTTCTTTGCCGACTGTCGGATTTGTTTAGGGATATTCATTAGGGAGGATCTCTTTACAGCCTGTGGTTTCACCATCGCTAATCCAATATCTTTCAAGAATAGTCTTCTTGGATTAGTTATATCAGGGTTGTTGCAGGTAAAAATCACTTGAGCATTGATCCCCGCGATATCTAATAATCTGTAAAACAGTACTAGCGGCCATCTTCTGCATCTTCTTGAGGTAGAGTATGTCCCACATTTTTCGTCAATGACGTCAACACCTGACTTTGTGCTATTGTAGTACATTACTATTTCAGGTTTTTGTTCGTTTCCACTTGCAGGGTCGATTGTGCTGTCATGATGCATACTGGAGATCAGGACAACACTGCGGTTTTCTTTTGGTGCATACGACACTATAGTCACATTATCCTGAAAACCAAAAATACTAGTTTTGGGTTCCCTCTTTTTTTGCGTGAACTCACGTGGCAACTCTCCTTTGTCTCTTTTTAATGTGCCAACATAGGATGTATTCTTCAACAACAACTTGTGTACTAGAGGATAACTGGAAAACCAGTTGTCGGCTGTAACATTTCGTCCTTTGCCCTCAATGGATTTGACGAGACGCAAAACAACATCATAAGGCTTGTTAGAAACAATGAATTGACTACCTTCTGGTTGCGCTCCGAGATATACTTCCATAGTTTTAACATAAAACATTTTGGCATCAGTAAGTGTAAATATCTTGATGCCATACTTGGCAGGTTTGCTCTTCATATATTGACGAAACGAGCATTTTCCTCTAAAAGGAATGAGTTGTTCATCAATAGTGGTTGAAGAACTAAGGGAGAAACCTTTCTCACAGTTGAGAACAAATATTGCAAATACCTCCCTGAAGGCAGCAAATTTGTCATGAGCACGTCGTTCTGCCCTAGTACTGATGTCATCAAAGCGAATAGTTCGCAACAAAAAGGACAATCTATCTAAGCTCATTGTTCCATAGAAGATTTCCATTCCAAATCCATCCTTACTAAACAATTCTTCAAGATTTTGATGACCTGAACGAAATGAACCTGCTAAAATTAGCAATCCTAAAAAGGCTTTGATTTCCGTTGTGTCCGTCAAGCGGCAGGCTCTTTCTCTTTGAAAATTACCTGATATGGCATTTATAAAAATATTAGTGTTTTCCGTAATTATATTCACAATTTCATCACTAACAAAAATCTCAAAACACTCCAGAGGCGTTTTTGCTTGTTTTGCATTGTTAGTTGGCCCTGGAAGAGTTCTCACAAGGTTCACACTTCTCGTGCGAATGTTACGTGGTTCAGAATTCTTTTTCCAACGTACAAGCTTGTCCTTACTAAGAAAAGTATTTCTATTTCTAGTACTTACTGAAGTGTCTTCCTGTCCACCAAGCCCTCCTACAACTGCCTCTATTGTTCAACAATCGTATTCAAAATAATACCATCACCTGCTATAGGAACTGCAGTCTCAATGTCCACATCATCAACTAGCTCTTCATTCAATTGCTCAATATCTACAATACCAAGCCCGCCTACAACTGCCTCTATTGTTTCATCAGTAGTGTTCAAAACAATACGATTGCCTGCTGTAGGAACTGCAGTCTCATTTTGAACTATCTCAACTACATCATCAACTATATCATCTTCACCAGATTTCTCTGAAAGTTCACTATCACTTGGCACGAAATCGGGATCGGCATCAGAGTCATCAAAAGTTGTATTAGTGTCGTGGTCAGAAGCACTGACATGGTCCTCTTCGTCGTGATCTGATTCATCCGGTCCACAAAGGTTTTCACCTTCACTCATGTCCTCCAAAAGATATTGCCTAATTCTGGCTTCGTTTAGTTCTTCATCATCCATATTTACTACTATTAAAACACAATACAAATTAAAAAATAAACTAAACTTCACTTTCCAATGATAATTAAATCAATGTAAAAATCACAGCCGTCACGAAACACAACTACTGGCGCGGGGGTCAATCCGCACCCTAAGGCAAGTTCCACCCACAACGGAATGCGATAAACTGACGAAAACTGGTTTGGCAGGAGTGGGGGGATGGGACTTGAAGGTACTAGGGCGCACAGCACTGCTGCCAACTCACTTCAGCTACCAGAACGAAATTTACCACCCTGGGGGTTTTAAAACACCCCGCGCCAGTACTTAAGGGTTAATAAAGTTGTACTACAATCTTATAATGGTGTTCAATGTTAAAAGTTATTAAAGAAACCGAACATAATATCTTTTAACCCTAGAATACTAAGCCTTCTTAAAATCACATCAATACTAAGCCTTCGTAAATTTTACGAGTGTACTTTATTTTTTTTTTTTAACCTAATAAAATAGTGTTTTTTTCTTAAACAAATTTATAATTCTTTTTATTGTAGTATATTACATGGAATAAAATACAAATTTGAATGTAACAACTAATATTTGTTTGGTGAAGAGGTAAATTATTCAAACATGGTGGAAAAAAGTTAGGGATAAAAAAATTATAATAAAAGTACGGCAAAAAAATTTATTTTGTAAAATTGAAAATTTTCTACAGAACAAAATATATCAAAAAACACAATAAAGATTAAAATAAGATAAAATATTATTGTATTCTATTTTCTACGTAAACTTCAATGTCAAGTATATTTGAAAAGTAAAAATAACATGTAAAATAGACCTTTTGTCAAAAATACAATAATATAAAACTAAATAAAACAGTCGTTACCATGGAAACTAACGTGATTTGTTGTTGACTATAGAATATATCAAATGGAAGAGTTTAGATCAAGTTTTTACTTTTCATCATCACACTGGACACAACATGTTGCTCTATGCTCTCCGCAGATGGGCTGATGGCAGTGATTACAGAAGGTGGTTGTCATCCTTCTCTTTGTTCCTGGACAGTAAAACCAGGTTTTCCTGGCTCCAGGAGGTGGTCGTAAGACAGGATTGATAGGAACACCCAGGAAATCAGATATCAACCCACGAAGATTACGCTGCAGATTTTGTTTGCTCAGCCGATTACGCATATGTGGAAAAACCAGTTCGTCACGGAGTTGAAGATTAAACTTTCTCCTGTTGAGTGGCTGCTCATTTTTGGAGTGCTTGTTTAGGCAGTATATCACGTATGCATTTATGTATGTAATATTTTGCATACCAAAAAACATACACAGTGGCCATCGCCTTGTTTTTCGGCTACAACTCACATTCTGACACATGTGGTCCAATGTATCTACTGCACCTTTTATCTTGTTGTAGGTGTGGATAATGCTTGGCTTGTTGGTTTCAGGATTTAGTTCTGCGTTACTGTGCATTGTGGATACTAGAAGTACTACTTTATTACTTTTTGGTTTATAAGATACGGGGATTTTTTCATTTCCAAAACAGAATACTGATGTTCCAACTGGTCTAGCTTTGACATTTTTTACTTCTTTTGGCAGTTCCTTTTTGTTAGATCTTATGGTTCCGATGTAAGTCAAATTGTAAGGTGGCTTTAGAAGGTCATCGACCAATTTTATGCTAGTAAACCAATTGTCACAGGTTACATTGCGGTTACTTCCATGCACAGGTCTCGTTATTTCCTTGACAAAGTACTCCGCTACTGGTACATTATCTGTAATAGTCTTTTTTGTATCACACCCCATGACAAGTTTCAACCCATATTTTGCGGGTTTGTTAGGTATATACATCCTAAATCTGCATTTTCCCCTAAATGCTAAAAGTTGCTCATCTATTGTTAAATATGTAATATATGTGAGTTTCAGGGATTTTAATTAATTAAACATGGGTATAACGTAAAGGGAGTTGCTATGTAAATTTTGGATGAATTAGCCTAATTTAAAACTTTGTATTTTATAAAGTAATAATAAACATAGAAATTCAAAGGGGAGAATGCAGACGTTTTGGATTATATAAAACAAAATTTTACTTAAAATATATTTTCAATTTTAAAACAAAAAACTTGCATACAATTAGCATGTGTCTAAAATAAAAAACATCATATAGTGTTAAAATACATTGAAGAAAACTTGGGACACTCGGTTTCTAGCCTACAGTCGATAAACATTTGAAAGGACAGTAAGTTGTAATAAGCAAGAACAGAAATTTGATTTGTGATGTTGGTAATATGAGTTACTTCGTTCAGGGAGACATATTTACGGCCCCCTGGAGAAAGGAAATGGAGCCAAGGACAGACGCTATCTTCTTCCTTCACTTGTTGCTGAGATCCTATACAGTATGGACCTGTTGATTGTCTGGTGGTGAAATGATTTCACAAACTTAAGTTTTTGCGGTATTTATAGTTTAAATACCGTACAAGTATGTATAACAGTTAGTAGAGACAGTGTTATGAATAAATAATATCAAATAGCGTAAATCGTACGTTGCAAAGCTGAGAAAATTAACTTTGTAAATTTCATTAGTGTGCGTCGGCTTGAAAGTCAACTAATGGCGAACGTTTGCAAACAGGTGCCGCGTGAAACGACATTTCTGTTCTAAACGCTTTCAAAGAACAAAGTGAATTTAATTCGACGAGGCTAAAGTGCTACGAACAAACATCTTAAAGGGGAAAGTTTTAATTAGGGGTATAAATTCAATTTAAAATCATTTAAAATATTGTAAGTTTTCTTTATCAAAGTGCACTATAAATCAAAACGTACGTAAGTAATAAATATAATACTAATTAAGTCTGCATTTCAAAATTTTAATATTTCAATTTGTTGTATGTCTAAATTTAGTAAGTGAATAACTGGAATGAATGCGTGAGTGTTTGAGAGTTTTTGAGATCAACCATGAATTGCCAATCTTTTTCTTTTATAATGTTGTATGTTTAAAATCTAAAATGTGGCATTAAAAACTTAATGCCAACTATTATGTTTTCTTAATTTGAGTCCTTTCCCTTCCTAGAAGTACTTCATGGTAAATTGAACCTTGGCTATAAAATATAGAATTAGTGTAAGTTTAAGAAATACAAAATGGCGTTCAGTTGAAACTGCAGTAACAGATTTTGGCGGCAGGGTCTCTGTGAGAAGAACACAGATTCCGTGCTTCTAAGACGAATTGCCCCGTAGTTATCAGCTGTACGCACAGAAGTATATACCAATATGCGTAACAGAGATTTGGTAGTCAACTGTGGCAATCACAGATCTGACAATAACATAACCTGCTTTCAATTTTGGGGTTATGTTTGATTGTTTTTTGTTGTGGTTAAGGGAATAGTATTTTTATAGATTTGAATTGGTAATTATATTAATAAAGTAAAGTATACAAATTGAAAGAATGATATTACAAGTAATTGTTACGCAGCAAAAGGTTATTTTTTTATATTTAAACTCATTTAGAAAAAACTTGTCAAAATTTGATTTATTCATATTTTTTTTATTTTTTATTGATAAATTTTGTTTGTAAACGGCTGGCAAGCGAAAGCACGTTACAAATAGGGACCTGGCTTGTAGTTATCTCTACAGTTGCCGGTAAATAGATCCCACAATTCTCTGATAGGTGCTAAAGGATCAGTTTTGG
>JAGFPH010012496.1:0-11280 GCA_018207615.1 Philaenus spumarius | reverse complement strand
TCCATGCTGGATGGCTGCGGCACGCAGTGATGTCCCTTTCTCGATTACATCCTCGACTGCAGCTTTAGTATTCCCTTCGTCAGTCTCTCTGTCTGAACGTTTTATGTATGTTCGAACCATCTATATAAACAAACCAAATACAACAATTAATTGTTACATGTATATCAGAATTATTAAAGCATTTACTTGTTAACAATTTTTAAAAGGGGAGGGTTACATTGGAAAGAAATAGGAATAATTTGGAAATTCATGGGGTTACATTGGATAGATAAGGGGATAAATTGGACACTGTCCAAACTATCCCCAAGTCTGTCCAATGTAACCCCAAATGACAAAGTCAAAAAAAGTGTTTTGTTCCTTAACCTCAAAAAGACCACATTGATTTTGAATGACATTTCTTTATTCCAAACAGGTTCAGTAATCATTGAAATAAATTATAATTAATTTGTTTTCCTTATTAAGTATCTAATTCACTATCACAAACAGATGAAAATATTACAAAGTAGTATATGAAAATTATAAAATGAGACCTACCTTGTCATTTGAGAGAAAAATCCACTCAACTGAATATCATCTGACTTGGTGTATGGATATTCCAAGATAACCAAACAGCTGTTCCAATTTTGACACTATAGCGGGAGTTTTAAACATGTCCTATCTATCCCCGTGTCCAATATATCCCCAGTCTCCCCTAGGCCTATTTTGAATATAATCGGTCAAAAAAATCAATCGATTATTTTGTTTTGTAATGAAATTAAAAATAAGAATAATAGAGTTTAGAGCTTTTAATGTACTTTATTACCCTAAATGTGACCATAATAAATAATTTAAAAATAGTCTTGAGGTTTAACAACATTTTTTTATTGAGTAGGCTTATTTTGAATATATTAGGTCAAAAAAATATGTTTTTTATGAATTTAAAAGTAGTAATAAAAATGATTAGAGCTTTAAAAATAGTTTTTACAGTAAATATGTCTGTTTAACTCTTAAGTGGGCGCGCCTCTGTTTGAAACGTAACTGGGCGCACGGGGTGTAAAAATACCCCCATATTAAAACCAATTTTATTTAGAAATAAAAAAAATTTGAAAATCCTTCTACAAATACTTTTTGTACTACCTCATTTATTATCATTTCATTGCTTAAAACGTTAATTTTTTCATAGCATGATTTTTTATGTAATTTTCAAGACATCTATCAAATGTTATAAGATCAGATTATTCTTGATTCAATGTCAATATTTAAAGCAAAAACGTTCTATAGTTGTTTAACAAACGTTTTATAATGTTTTATAATGTTAAAATAAGTTGAAAAACAGCTAAATATGTTTAATAAACCTCCACACTTAATGTTCAGACATCTATAAAATTAAACTAAATTACAAGTGAAAAAACATGGACCAAGACCGGGATTCGAACCCAGGAACCTGAAGGTTTCACTTGTAATTTTAGTTTAATTATTCCTTGCTGGGGAAGTGCACAGCGCAAAAATGATTCAAAAATGAAAATAACATCTATCAAATGTTTGAAGATCAGATTATTCTAGTGTTATTGAGTCTAGATGTTCAAAATAAAATGAAAAATCCAGTAAAATGCTTTACCACTCTTTAAAAACATATTAAACTCGAATATATAAAATGTCCATATGTCTTTACATTTAAATGTTTCCTTTGAAAATCGATACATGTAAACAAATTCTAGTACATGTTTGATAACTATTTTAAATATGTTCAATTATGTACTGTAACATAAATCCACAATGCAATTAATAGGCACATTCAACCATTTTATAGAATATATATTTATAATATATATATATATTTTATAGAATATATTGCAACGACGCACGAGTTGCACGACGCTGGGGGAGGAAGTTTGTTTTCCTTTTGTCCCCACGCTGCAACGTCAACCCTGCAACGACAGACCTTTTTTATGACGTTCGGGAGCCACCTCTGCAATGTAGCCCCGACGCTTGTCTGTCTGTAGGATTTCCCTACTTTGTTACAGAATAAAGAGATTATATCACCTACTGGAAGTTTAAGGCAAATTAATTTTAATAGCCTAGGTGATATAACTCTGGTTAAGATAACTATGCCTATAGTCACCTTAAATAAAAATATTTTATTAAATTCCTTCCAGTTATTCAAGTTACTATTAACTTTAAATTTGCTCAGCTCAGTAATTAATATTATATTTATTTGACAATCTCCGAGGAGTGAGAACAGTGGAACTTTACCTAGAATAATTAAATTATTTGTGCTTTGTGAAATTTCGTTGGAAATGCCAACTTTGCGTTTCCGCCCTTCAATATTGATCATACACTGAAAACAACTTATCATATATGATAGTTAGATAATAGGAATCTCTTGAACAAGGTAAATTAATTATATTAATTGAAATCAAAAGAAAATTTATTCAATAAAAAACTCAAAATACTCTGTGGTTCTTTCCACTACAAAAACATAAATTTTAAACTAAATTTACTATTTACATAAATTTTAACTCTTTTAGGTAGAACCATTTATTATTCAGTTATACTTAATTATTCCTTCTTTTTTAATATTTATTATTTAATTATTTAATTATGAAAATGATTTTATATATTTAATTTACAAGATTAATAATTTTATATTTTGAAAAACCTAAATTTTTTATCTCAACCCAGTATCAATAATTATTTAAATTTAACTCAGGCAATATTTTAATAAGGGATATCGTAACTTTTCTGACAGACCTTTTATTACTGCGACCCTGGACTCTGAACACCTTTCCCAAGAATGTTGATTGAAATCCAGCTTCCCTGAAGTCCGGTTATCGTTGGTGCGGTTGAACGTCTCTCGTGGTCTCAGCTTTTGCCTGGTTTGACTTTCCCTGATGTCTTCTAACGCCTTCCCTGATTTGGTTTAACGCCTTCCCTGATTTGGTTTCCGCTTCTTATTCCAGTAGTCCTTCAAAGTCCATGTGTGGTTCCAGTTATCGTCATTACATCAGTCCTGTGATTCCTGTAGACTACGTCATTTATAGATTTTTTGACGCGCCCGCTATATAATTAACTATAGCGTAATTCACTCAAACTGTTCAATCGTTTTTTCACTGTCTGTAATACTAACTGATTTTACACTGTCTTTGTTCATTTAACTCGTATTTACGTTTGATAAAATTTTAATGAAAAATGTTACTTGAAATATTATATCGCATAATATTATAATTAATTAAAATGTTCACTGTTTGATTGACACATATCTTACTGCTGTCTTTATAAAACACTGCTTCTAAGTACGTTACTATAACATCGCAGATCCGTCTAACAACGTCGATCTAAAGAAAAACTCAAAGAGTGAGAGAGCGATTCCAGATTCCAGAGAGAGCGATAGATATATCTGAGATAGGTCGTTGGATAGGTAGCTAGATGCGCGGCTCCCGCTGTACTCCACTTATATAGCCTCCTTTGCCGCCTTCCGAGTACCAACTGCCTTTCTTATTTTTCCATTCCTTGTTCGATATCTTGCCATGCAACTTGCATTGATTTCTTTCAGTTTTAGGTTGGTACTACCCCCACTAACTTCTTCGTTAGGCCTTGCCATCAGCTAATCTAGATCTCCCCTCCTAACATTTTCTCCTATTGTCTTACTTATTTTCCTCGTAGTTTTCCTTTAACTGCTTTTACGAACTTGCGGTTTTCGTAATCGTATTCCTGATACATTTTCCTTTCTTCTCAAACTTGAGTGATGGTCGTACTACGTTTGGTTCGCTTATGGCGCTGCCTCGCGTATTCCGCGGTTTTTCCTCACGAAAACTTTTCTGGTTTTGAAGGAAAATCTTTTTTCTTTTTTCTTCTATGTTGGTTATTATTTTATGATATATTAGCCAAAATTTCCATTCTGTCCGAAGATTTTTCTTCTGTTTTTGGGACTTGCAAAATTTGCCAAATTTAACATTTACTTTTGAATTTGAATTTTAACTTTAAAATTGATACTTTCGATTGAGATTTACAATTTTATACCCTTACTACCTTCTTAACACTAGGTTATTATTTTTACCACCTTTTTCATTCTATTCTTAGCAAAATATAGGTATGAACTTTCTCACCTATTATTTTAATTAATTAACAATTTATAAACTTTTTATCTTATAAAACTTTTACTTCTTTACAACTTGTTTACTTTTTCATTTTCCCTTTTTCATTTTTTATGGTGCTTTTTCACCTTCAAACTTTAACAATTATCTCTAACTTTTAAAATATCAAAAATTCCTTAATTTGTTATTTAACATTTTTTATTCAATTTTTCTTACGCTTTTCAAAAATATCTTTTTCATTTAATTTTGATGAAATTTGAGAATTTCATATAACTTTAACTCTTTGTAACTTTAACATTTTTTATTTTACAAAATTGTGACTTCCATGAACAATGTTTCCACCTCCCGTGTTTCACATTTACCCATAAAATTCATCAATTTTATACTTTTATTTAACACCTTATTCCTGTATAAAAATAACTAACTTTTCTAAGTCTTTCAGGCAACTTGAAACAAGTTCCTGGACAAAAGTCCATCTCTGTTGACACAGTACAGTTGGCCGGGACTTGTCGTATTCTAATCTAGTTAAGTATAGGGTGTACCTCAACTCCTGCTATGAAATCTTGATTTTTGCAGTTTTACAACAAAACTCAATTTTTCACGCATTGCATAAGGTTTATCCGTTGCAAACTCCCGCTCTTAAAGATGAGTTATTCTCACAGAAAGAATAAGGAATCAAAACTCTTTTTTCCTTACCCTCTTATCTTTTTTGGTTCTACCTGTACATAGTTTACTTACTCTAACATACCATAAATTCATTTTAATTACTTTTATCTCGAAGTCTTCCTGAAATTTTACATATTTTTATATACACATCAATTTTCATATTTCACATACATTTCAATATTTCTAACTTACTTCATTTGGAAGTATCGATTTCCTGTAAACTTATATACATTTTATTACAATTACAATTTTAATTACCCTTGGTTTCTCGCTTTGAGAGTTCGTCCACTGAAAACATACATTTTATAATAACATTTTCTCCTTTTTTGGAGTAATCGTCCACTGAAATACATTAATCACACTTTTTGTTTTATATTGTCAATTTTTGTCTTTTGGGGACTTAAAACACTTGCCTGGTTACCCTATATTTACAATTATATCAAAATATACTGGGTTGACTAACCTAACATATACTACTAACTTTGATCATCATTATTTTTCGCGTATTATTTTACTTTAACAATTTATTTTATTTTTACCTTCATTAGCCTACGAATATTCCTTTTATCTCTCCATTGCTTTCTTACTTCCTTCTTTGGCTGGTCAGACCAAACTTTATTTACCCTTTTACTTTTTCAATTCCTTTTACTACTATTTCTTCATTACATCCGCTTACTTTCCAATTTTCTTCACCTTTACTTGGTTTTTTAGAAAATTTTAATAACTTATTGCCTACTCTTTTTTCAGCTCATCCGCAAAATTGTTGCCTCCTAACATACAACACTCCTCTACCTTCGTTTTTCACGTTTGCTTCTTGCAAACAACGCGTAAGCCCCTAAACTCGCTTACTCCGAATAGCAACCACCTTTCTTTTGTCTTAAGATGTCATTAGACGTTTTAACTGTTGCTTCTTTACTTAACAACAATCATTCATAAATTTGTTTCAGTGCCCATTCCTTTCAGGTCACCCTGTATCTCACTCTACATCTGTCATTTACAAAATACACCTACATTGTTTATTTTCGTCACAGCTGATAACCGACCTTGGTTGCATTACCTCCATTCATTGCCGTAGGCCTAAGTACAACGACCCTTCTACTCAATCAGCTGTGTTTAGCTTCAGCCACTTTGCTTCCCCATTCCATTTCCGACCTTTCACTGCTACACTTTATCAATGAACTTTGTATTAGGCCTATGCCTTTCTCATAGCCTCGTTTATCGTTCTAATAAATTCACTGCACTCCTGTACTCTGTATATTTACAAATTAAACTATTCCTAAACTACTATTTACATCTGACAATGATTTCTATCTACAACTCTTTCTATTACTGTATATACGGCCTTAGGTCGCGTACATCATATTTCCCTTTTATTCTTCCTGTCCGTATGTCTGCAAGTACATATGTTTTTCTTCCCCTCCTTTCAACAATTCTATATGGACCTACATATAATAAGAATAACTTTTTTGTTTGTGCTCCAGCTTTGTTTGCTAATATGGTAGTGTTTTGGGTGACTAACACTAGATCTCCTATATTCATATTTACAAACCTCCTTCCATTGTTCAATTTCCTAGCTCGTGTATTTCCAGCTCGTATGATCCTCTCATGGCATCTTTGGTGTTTTTCACGCCTAGTTTCTGCTTCCCCGTCCTGGTCTTCTTGCGGAAAATACTCGTCCCATACATAGCTTGGTTGTTCACCCCATTGGATCTCTTTTGGCGTATATCCGGTGGTCTCATGCGGCGTAGAGTTTAACACGTCTTCTATTAGTTCCAGGTGTTGTTTCCACATCGCCTGGTGATTGTGACAATACGTCCTTAGCATCCGTATCACTTCTCTGTTTACTCTCTCCGCAAGATTCACCTGAGGGTGTCGTATAGGTGTTAATACGTGTTGTATGCCCTCTCCATTAATCCATTCTTCCCAGTGTCTAGAGGTAAATGCCTTGCCGTAGTCCGTCAGAATTCTTTCCGGCCGTCCTACTTCCGCAATGTATTGGCGCATTTTTTCTATTGTGTTCACCGTAGTCGGATTTCTTACTGCATACATTCTAACATATTTTGAAAATACATCCACCACCACTAGTAAATGTTGAACATTGCCTGGAGCTCTTGGAAATGGTCCTAAATAATCTATAGCCACCATTCTTCCTTTGTCGTTGGTTACTATTGGCCTGCTTTCTCCCCTTGGATACATATTCGTATATTTTGCTCTTTGGCAGATATCGCAGCGTTTTATGACTTCCAAAATCTTTGCTAACATGTTTTTTATATACCATTTTCTTTTTATCATATTGAAAATTTTGTTTCGGCCTATATGCCCATATGTCTCATGTATACCTTGCACAAATCTTTCTATTACTTCCTCTGGTACTATTATTCTTGTTTTATTGTTTATTGTGGAACATAACACATTGTCTCTTATTATAAAATTTGGATAATTTTCTATATTATTTATTTTCTCACGGCATTCTAAATTTCTAATTTGGTAGCCTCTAAAATTTACAAATAACTCTCTTAAATTTGGCTTTATCCTTATTTCCTGTATTTTTAATTTGCATTTATCTTCCACTCCCTTACAGTTCCCATACATCCTACTTGCCACATCGCATGGTACATTTTCCTTTCCTGTACAGTGTTGCACATTTGGGTTATACTCTTGTATACCGAGTATCCATCTTCTCATTCTGCTGTTTTGGAACTTACATGATGTTAGAAATTTCAGTGCCATATTATCGGTAATTATATTTAGCGGAGCTCCTATTACTAACGGACGAAACTTCTGCAAGCCATACACAATCGCCAACAACTCCAACTCGCAGATTGTATAATGCTTCTCGTACGGTTTTAACGTTCGGCTTACAAAACCTATTATTTGTTTTGCACCATTCCTGTCTAGCTGATATAACTGACAAGCTATAGCACCTGTGCTTGCGTCTGTTTGCAGATAGGTCTCCCTTCCTTCTTCCGGATGTGCTATAACCACCGCTTCTATAAACAACCTCTTAACATCTTGAAACGCTTTTTTCATTTCGTCGTCCCATATCCATTTTTGTCCCTTTCTTAACAACTTATACAGTGGTCTTGTTGCTCCTGCATATTTTTCTGTGAATCTCGAATAATAATTAACAAACCCCAGAAACGATTGTAGCTGTTTTACTGTACGTGGTTCTGGAAAATCTCTTATGGTTGTTAATTTTTCCGGATCAGTGCTAACCCCTTCTGGTGTGAATATAAAACCCAAAAACTTTACTACTTCCTGACAGAAAACTGTCTTCTTAGGATTTATGGTTAAACCTCCTTCCTTGAATTTCTGAAATATTTGTTCTAGATGCTGTATATGTTCTTCGAACGTCTCAGACAAACATAGCAAATCGTCGACATAATTTAACGTAAACTCTTCTATTTCCTTACCTAAGGTAATATCTACAGTTCGTATCAAGGCAGATAAAGAGTTCTGAAGGCCGTACGGTACCACTTTAAAATTATAAACTTTGTTATCAAACAAAAATCCTGTGTATTTTCTTGATTCTGGTTTGAGCGGTATTTGCCAGAAACTCGAAGTTAAATCAATTTTACTTATGTATTTTTTCCGCCGTCCTTTCCTTAAGATATCATCTATAGGCGGTGCACTTTCAAAATCTGGAGTTATAATTTTGTTTAGTTTCCTGGCATCCATACACAATCGTATCGATCCGTCCGGCTTCACAACAGTCACCATTGGGTTTATATAAGGTGTCCTAGATCGCTCTATAATATTGTTTTCCAGCATCTGGTCCAGTTCCTCCCTAACTTTTTTTCTATAATTCATTGGGATGGGGTAGTTTCTATTTACAAACGTTTCAGTTTTTTCCAACTTTAATTCATGTTCATATAATTTTGATAAGCCAGGCCGTTCTGAAAATATCGACTTATATTTCTCAATTAACTCCTGTAAAATCCCCTCTTGCATTGTATTCAGTATCGTAGCATGACATTGCGAATCGCCTAGCTTGATTTGTTTACATCCTATCAGCTGTGTTTGCGTAGTCGCTCGACCTCGGCCTTGGTACGGTCTCGTATTACTTTCCCTTTCCATTTTTGCTAGACACTCTGTCTCCGAGATTAGGCCTACATTTTCTTTTATCTTCGTATGCTTTCTAACAAACGCACCTTCTTTACCGTTAGTATTTCTTATAGAATCCGAATTGCTTTTAAAACGAGCTTTAGTTGATTTGTTCCTTCGGCCTAAATCGCTATGGTTTTTACGCATCTCATTATAATCAGTGTTTAAACGATTTGCATAATTTCTGAACATTTGTTTGATACTATTATTAACTGGATTATTTCGCGTAGTGTAACAGTGCTTTAGTGAAGTTTTTGTTTGGACTATGCTTTGACTACAACTTATTTTTGGATTACGGTTAACAACGTTATAATTATTCCCCCTTATATCAAATTTTATTTTATTTTTATTCATACGCGCTTCTTCATCCCTGGTTTCCTTTGTGAACCTTCTGGCGATGAACTCCTTCCTTTTCTTCTCCCTTGATCTCCATTGAAGTGAATTTCTCTCATTCTTCAACCCTTCTACGCCTCCTAACGTTTTAACCCTACATCCTGTTGTTTTCCCGTCTTGCTGCGCCATTTTACTTCCTGCTTTTGTTTCTCCCGCTACTTGATTTAATCCGTTTAAGCTAATTAACCCCTTCGCGTTCTCTACACTTTTGTTTACGTTACTTGCTTGTTTATTATTGATAAGGTTCCCTTCACTTTTATCATTTAATTTAATTGATTTTTTAATCTGCTTATTTATTTGATTTTCACACCTTAACTTTAAACACTTCCCTTTAATTTGACTTATTGCCTTTTGTTTATTTATAAATGGTAACTCATATATTATTCCTTCGTATGACCACCTTATAAATCTTTTCTCCATATTTATTTTCGCCTGCATTTCATACAATGCATCACACCCTATAAGTATTCTGGATTTTAACCCTTTCACTATTAATAATTTTAAATCCATTTCTTTGTTTTGAACTTTATATTTTAACATAATTTGGCGGTGTACTTTTTGAACTTTACCTTTAAGCGCTCCAATTATTTCTACGTTTGCTACTGGAAGTTCCATTATTGGTATTCCTTCCGCTTTCAGCTGCTCGTAATAATCCTGTTGCATTACTGTTATTTCAGATCCAGTGTCTATTTCCATAATAGCCTGTAAATGACCAATTTCCACTAATATCGCCGGGATTTCCTCTATTGGTTTATCTTTAATAATTTCCTCCCCTTCATTATCTAACAAATCCTCGCGAATATTATAGTGTATATTACTTAAGGGTTTCTGTACACATACTGCCGTTTCATTTTTAATTACCGTGTTTTCCGGTTTTTTAATTAACTCCCTCTTAATTATTTTTTCGCCCCTTCTATTTACTTGATTTATTTGATTTTTAGTTATATCATCAGCCCTAAAACTCCGAAGCCTATTTTTCAGAACCTCCTTTCCTAGTTTCCCTGTTTCGGCTTTGAATTAGGATTTTGATTTGATGGACCGGGTCTTGGGTTATTAGGGTGCACGGTATTTCTTGGGTTTTGCGAATAGGATTGCAGGTTAGGTTTCGGATAGGGTTGGGGGTTTTGCCTGTTATTATTATTATTATTCGGCGTTCCTGTAGGCCTATTTCCCCTACGCGCTTCCTCCATCATATCTATATTATTTAGAAATTGTATGGCTTCTCTAACCGTCTCGCTATGCTTTCCCATTGCCGCTAACCTAATCTGGTCATTAAAATGCTGGAATATAGTAAACACTAAATATCCCTCCGGAATCGGTGGATCTAAATCTCTAGCCTTGTTTACTAACTTACAAAAATAATCTGCTCGCGTAAGATTACTATTATCATTATACCTTCCATATTCTATTTTATTTCTTATTAATTTCTGCTTCTGTAACGACCAATAATTTTTTAAAAAACATTCTTTAAACCCTGTGTACCCTATATTTTCTGTTTGCATAACTTGCCACCATTCTAATGCACTACCCCTTAATTGTCGCACTGCAAACTTTAACTTTTCTTGATCGCTAAAAAATGGATTAGTTTCCTCGATCAAATTTTCTACCTCCCTTATAAATTGCTGAGGGCGTTCGTGTGGATTTCCCCAAAATTCTATTTTTTTACACTCCCCCTCATATCTCGGCATTACCAGGCTCCTAACCATACCTGGCTGTCCCCCTAATTCTAACACTTTTTGTTCTACCTTCGTTACCCTATTTGTAATTAATTTAAAATTTTCATCAGTTTTCTTTTTAATTTCCCCGGTAGATTCTTCTAACAATTGTATACTGCCTACAATATCCTCAAGCCTTTCTTCTACCTGTTTGTGTTGACTTAAACACCTTTCTTTTTCTACATTTATTTCCTGCGATACTCCTTCCAATTTTCCTGAAATTAATGTATATAATTGTTTCTGCTCTTCTTCTCGCAGCTTCCTTTCATTCGCTTTTTCTTCTTCTATCTTAGCCTCTTTTAGCCGCCTTCTTTCTTCTTTTCTTTCCA